>VDFB02284086.1:0-61946 GCA_007258455.2 Sequoia sempervirens | reverse complement strand
ACATGAGGTAAATATACAAAGAGGATAATGATCTCATCATATCTAACATCCATGTCTTCAAAAATGTTTCGCGTCCACTATCATGAACAAAGAAGTAACAGGAACTAGCTACAAGTATAGTATCATCTGTAAGAATATCCAATAAACATATAGCATGGTTTCCTCCCTACCGCGTGAAACCCATAGGTCCACTCCCTCCGTGCTAGGAGATAATGACAGTTCCATAGAATAAATAAACAAGAAGACATAACAATACATTTACTTGGATTACATTCACATAATGACATAACGATTTCAAAACTAAATCAAACAAACTCCCAGAGGAAAAACAGAACTAGAGATAACTCGCCATAAGAGACCACAATCATGTAATAGGAAAAGAGTTTCATCACACAGTAGGGAAAGGTTACCCTGGTGAAGCTTCCTAGGCTACTGGCCCTCTCCAAGAGTTACCCTAGCAGTCTCTACCGATTCTGACCCCCTATGCAAACTAGTGTGGAGTCGTTCCATCTTTCAAGAAGACAAGATAGGTTACTAAGCCATTCCAACCCTTCTCAACCTTACCTTAACCTAAACGAGCATTAAGGTGAAAGGTGAGGCATAATTTTATCTGAATTAATGTTTAATTCTACCCAACCCCTAGTACATTAGTTAGGTTTCCACTAGATTACAAAACCTACGATAGGTTACCCTTGACAACCATTTAGGGTTTCAGCCCCTATCGCAAGCCACTCTTCCTATAGACATGACTCAAAATCATATACAAAGCCATCAAGTACATAAAATAAAATCACTAATGAACATATCATCCACATGATATAGACCATGAAACCTCATGTTATCTCAAAGGTAACAATTACATCATGCATGGTTTAATTCCAAAATACCACATAGGTACACTAAGTAACGAACAAGGTATTGCTTTGTAAATAATGACATCAAACGAATACCATGTCTCACATAAAATAAACAAGCCATTCCAAGTGATCCCTAGCCTCTAGAAACTTAACAACTCGCAATTCACAAAATTTTATACTATATTCTTTTTAAATAAATTCTAAAGAATATTACTCATTTAAAGAATAACATGGCCATAATTATTTAATAGTCTCCATGCATGACTATTAAATCTGATTGAATTAAGATACTATAGATTATAAATTGAGATGAATAAATATCTTATTGATAACAAAATCAATCTAATATTTTCCTTTAATAAACATTATAACCTAATTGCATTTATTAAACAACTTAATAAAAGTCATATAATACTTATTTTAACTTTTGTTTAAAGAAATGACTCTTAGTCAAATTAAATATCGAAATAACATACAAGTTGTCTTATCAACAACAATTCACAAACTGGGTGAACTTATGTCAAAATGTGGTAATTCTATTTAGTACGCTAAGTCAAAATATACGGAGCAAGATTTATGCCATGCATTAAAAATTCTCTACTTCATGCGGTAGTTACAAAAAGAAGAACATGCAAAGTAACATACCTAAGAATGATGCCACTCACATCTAGTAGATACAATCTTTGCAAATACTTAAACATATTTTAAGACCAGAGATTTAGCATAAGCATAATCAAATCGATTTACCAAAGAAGAGACATAAACTCTAAACAAACAAAATTGCAGTTTAATATTGTTGCCAATTCGCAAAGCTATAGGCAAACAATAGATTTCAAAAGCAATGACAAAGGAGGAGGTGTTTCAAACATGAATGAAAAGTCAATTATTTGGTAATCAGAAATAATCAATGAAAAACAACAAATGACTTATAGTTACACAATGTTTTTAACTCAATCCACAGGTATAACATCTATTTCAAAACATGGAAAAGGAAGCAGTGGTTTTCCAATAAAACTACATAGTTATACAAATAAGGAAATCTGTAACAGAGAGATGGAGATGAATTCAGATGGTTTTCAACAAACAAAATATACATTTGATCTTCAATTAATTTTTTTTGGTGAATTAACCCAGTATAGCTTTCGGCATCATTACAAAACAAAACTAAAGTTTTTTTTTAGACAAAGGCAAGTATGGAATGGCAAGGTGTTTTAAGAGCAATTAGATTGCACTCTTTATCTACATTCAAAATGGATCCCTTATGTAAATAAATGTTTTCAATGCCATCTAGAGTTTCAGGCACAAATCCACTACCATTCAAACGTTTAGAGAAAGATAGGCACAGGGTTATATGGTGAATGGAATAAATATTAGTTTCCTATGTTTGCTGAATTTTATCTCTTCCTAAACAGTGGAAAAAAAAAATACCATCGACCCTAACATGAGATAATGGCTTCATATATTAATGATTTAAAGATAATTATAGTTGTTACAGATACATATATCTTCCACCCTATCTAAATGTCGATATATATATATTCATAGCCATACTCAAGGTTAAGTTATGAAAATATGCGTTTTACAGTATTTGACTTAATGTTTTCTATATTTTGAAATTTTATTTAAAACCATATTAATCATAAAAAAAATGATTCCAAGTATATTCATCTAATATATTGCAGAGTGTAATTAAAATTCCTTGAATTATTTTCTTATCCTTGTTTTGTAATGCTTTCCTTTTAAATAATGAAAGTTTTCCCCTAATTGTTTCCTTGTTAACTGTGCAGGTTTAGATAAATAATTCTTTTCAGAGCAACAAAATTCAACATCATGTTCTCAAAATTTATCACAATAATTTAAAACCAAAGAAGAAAACCTATTTAAAGCTTGATGGCTGGCTGGAAACAAATTCTGAAGCTTCTATCAATTTTTCTTAAATTCACCAGATCTTGATGAAGAAATCCAAAACAATCTAGCCCCAATATTATGCTTGCAAACCAATTTTAAGATTTTTTTTTTCCAAAACAACTGCCATGCAAAAATATTCTAAAAACTGTTGCCATGAAAATTCTTCCAAAATATTGTCATGAATGAGAATTGCAACCCCCAAGAACTTTTTAATGCATTTAATTAACTCTCAATCATGAAGCTTAACTGATAGTGAATTATGCATTTAGAATTGATCATTCAGTTCTAAGTTACCCTTTTAACATGAGATCACATTTTCAACTCCAAATCCAAAATTCATAACATGTTGAAAACATCTTCTCTTAAAATATCTATTTCCACATAAATATTGTTTGCACAAGTAAATCAACAATTTATATTTAATTAAATACTTTTTACAAAATTAACTTTCACTTTTAAAGTAAATAACTTATTTAATTTAAATTAATAAATTAAACCATAAATATAAACATAAGCATAAACATTTAAACTAATATTTAAACAATTAATCATTTAACTACAATAATGAATTCCCAATAAAACAATACAAACAAGTACGACACAACAAAAACGAACTAGACAACAATGAAGGGTAACAAATAGGTACTTGTTCAATGAAGAACGATGGCTCAATAAGGACCTAACACTATCTTTGGATCAACATAATTTCATTAGATTAGGGTATGCTCAGACTTGTCAAGCATGTGGAGTCGTTACCCGGTACTTGTGTCTGCATGAAACATCACTATTAATAATATATACATATATCAACAAACACACCATGAAGAAGAATCGTAGCATAGCAGGGTACTCACGAATGAGTAATGCTACACTGTCTTCTTCACCGAAACTGACGAACATCATATATCATAAACAACCATTTCAACATGATAACCACATAAAAACTCATAAGCAAATAAACCATATCACATGCGTGTCTATCTCAATATCATCACACAAACACAACCAGATGATCAAGATGTCAAAATTATCATCCACGAAGTATAAAAACAACATAATGTCATAGTCATATCTGAAAATGAACAACATAGTATCGTAATCAACTAAAGCATCTATCTAACAAACTGAATCAAACTAAAATAGAGTGTCACAACTGGAGGGACACTACACCTAATGCTTATGCACCTAAATGATATTTTTGGTAATGTCAAATGTACTCAATCTGTTAATGATAGAAATAACATTACTCATAACATTGTACCTACATTGGAGAAATCTATAAATATCACTGCAACACCTAGTATGAATGCAACCTAAACATGCAAAATTAACAATGCAATGTTGTCATCTTAGTAATTAATTTATTGTTCTTGGTATCATCATTGAGCTTTTAAAATGTTGAAAGTGAGTACAAACATCGATGGTATATTTAGACCATGATGACCTGAGTACTACTTTCATGATGTTGGATAGTGCAAGTTAACACAAGAATCTAGGTATAATTGGACCAAGATGACCTAAGCATTAGGTGCTGGCAAGTAGTTGAGTTCACTTTTTGGCCAAAAAGTGGAAGTGTGTTTCATGATTTTCAGAATTTGACACATTCGACCTTAAAATTTCAAGCACTTAGAGATGGAATCTTCAAAAAATTCACTAATCATAAAATGTAGTACTCGAAGTCTAGTTTCCAAATATGTAATTTATTTCAATACCCAGATTGTACAAATTGAGTTTCAATAGGCAGGTAAGTGCACCAAGATGGTTCCCAAAAAGGGGGCTTAAGTGGCCACTTTTTTTCTGAAATCAAGAAATGTTGACCTTGGAAATGAAATTGAGGATAGTTACACTCAAAATTTTGAGATGGAACAAAAACAAGGATCGAAGTGCTTCGAGTCTACTTTCTAAACTACTAATTTATTTTGAAAATTGTTGAGATTAAGGGGTTCAAAAGAGGGATGTACACAAATTGGTGATGTTTTTGTCAAAAAAACATAACATATCAACTCTTGTACGACCTGAGCACGGTGAAATCTTTTGTAGTATTTTTAAAATTGCTATAGTCAAAAGTTAGCTAACATCATCTAGTTGATGCACAATTTTTCTGATAATTTTTTAATGAATATGTGATTTTTTACTAATTTTCTAAGTAGGCACTTCCTAAAATGCAAAATTTTGGTCGTGCTCCCCCTACAAATCTTGGAAAATAATTGATTTTCTTTTTATTTTCTTTTTCTAAATTTGTAGAATGGAGTCTAGTTTCTAAAAATGTAATATATTTGAAATTTTGATGAATGGTTAATTTATAATAAAAAAAACACCAAACACTGATTTTTAGAAAAAAATAGACATACAAACAAAATAAATTATGGATGAAAGGCTTAACATTGTCAAAAAGTGAAAAAAGTTACATCGTTGGATAGCTAAGAGAGAAATTAACATTACCCTTGTGTTCAATTTTTCCGATATTGAACTAGATGCAATCTTGATGGTGAGCACGGACTCGATTATGTGAAAAATTGTAGAATTTACAAAAACACGTCTCTAGCCTTGTTGGGAATGCCCTCCAAGCCTCTGGGTTGGTCTCCCAAGGCAAATAATTTCACTTTTTTCTTTGTTTTTAACGCGAAATAACGTGAGCGCATTTTTAAAAACTTTTTTGAAAAGTGGCCACAAAATTGGTACCCAACTTCATGCACCCGCCTAGGTCTTTCTAAAAATCACTTTTTTTTACCATACCATGCATGTGTACGACATCCATATTTTGACCTAAATTATTGTATTTTTCCAAATCCTTTTGGGAAAAAATTTGTGACTCACTAAAGCTTGTTCTCAATATTTTTTTGTAATTTTTTATTAGGCATATTTGTCGTTTTGAAAAATCATCATGTATGACAGGCATAAGATGACCTAAACTTATAATTTTTTTATTTTTTATTTTTTAAATTGAAAAGAATTGTTGAAGTTTGTTCTCGTGCAATCCGTTTGTAAAAATGTTATGTTGATCAAAAGTTATTAAAATAGTCAAACACCCTGATATTTAAAGTTTATGGACTAGTTTCATCATAAATTAATTGAAAATAGGAAAAATAATCCAATTGTAAGAAAAATTATATATTTGGAATATGCATTGTCTCATCTAAAATGGGTTTTACTCGTCAAAAAATTCTACAAAAAAACTCGTCAGCCATATGTCCAAACTCTGTATTTTTCTCTGACATTGTCAGGACCTTCAACTTGCAGGTCAAACCAGGTTGAAGGCCTATGTTTGGATTCCAAATGCTTTTCCCGAACCAAAAATACAAGGCAGAAACCTGACGAAAAGAAAATCCAATTTCATTTTTTTGGAAACGGGATCCTGATTTGTAAAGTGGGATCCCGTTTCCAAATATTAAATGTCATGACCATTGACAGGGAGACGGGATCCCACTTTATAAATGGGATCTCATTTCTTTTTCAATGGTCCCCATATTTAATATAAGGGAACGATATCTCGATTATAAAACGAGATCACGTTTCTAATAAACAAGATCTCGTTTTATAAACAGGATCCTGTTTGTTTTAAACCATTTTATTTAAATTCACTGTGAAGTCTGCAACTTCACATGTATAGACAAGAGCAGTAAAATTGAGCTATTTTTCATCAACTATGATCTTTACAAGTGGTGAGCTTGATTTTTGATTGATTTTTTCAAAGGAGGCATCATGTAAACCATTTTTGAAGTGGAATTGTGCTAGTTTTGTACTTGTTTGGAGGAACAAAAGGTATTCAACTTGCAATATGGATTGAATTTTTCAAAGGAGCCATGAAGAAAATAGTTTTTAAAGTGGAATTGTGCTAGTTTTCTACTTGTTTTGAGGAACACAAGAGGAATAATTTTGTCCTTATAGGTCTTCAACTTCCAATTTGGATTGAATTTTTTGAAGAATTTCACTATTGACATTCATTTGTGCTCGATAATTTTATAATCATGGGAGATAAAGCTCGTAATAAGAGAAGGAAGACATTGACTCCTCAAGAATTTGAAGCAAAGAGAGAGGAGAGACAAAGACAAAGACAAAGAATAATTAGAATTAAACCAATGAATGATGGTGGAGCATCCAATTCCACAACTATTGAAGATGAAAACATTGAGACCATGGTTGTAGATGAAGGTAATTTGCAAGAAGTCAATTTGGAGAAGAATATGATTATACAAGCAAGTCCTGCTATGTCTTCAAATCCCTCTTTCAATGCTTGGAGAATTTTTCAATATGCACAAATCTAGGTACGTCTTCAAATCTACATGTTAGTGAAATGGTAAACTCCTATGTAGAAGTTTGACAAGATGTTGGACTTAATGATGTTGAAATTGATAATATTTGGAGAGATAAACTTTTATAGAATTTGTTGAAAACAAAAAAGAAATATCTTTTGTTGTAAATGAAAATGAGAATGATCCTTTTGTTGAAAATGAAAACAAAAACTGTTTTGTTGATGAAAATGAAAATGAAAACTATTTTGTTGATGAAAATGAAGATGAAGATGAAAATATAGAATGTGATGTTGAATTTAATGAAAATACTTTTTTTTAAATTGAAAGTGGTTTTTTCAATAATCTTCCTACTCAAATTTCTTGGAGGCGAATAAGAACACATGCAAATAGAATATATAACAAATTATTTTATCATAAAAAATTTGCATTTCAATGTCAACTAATGATGCAATTGATGAGAATGCAAAAAATGAGGAAAGTAATGAAAAGGTTAGGCTTTTATGTTAAACCAAAAAGAAAAGATAAATCATTAAAACATGTTATGTCTACTGTTGCTAGTGCCATTCAATCTATTGGGAAAAATAGTCGATCTAAAGATAAAAACATAGGAATAAGAGCTATAACAACTACTATAGTTAATAAAGAAACTTTGAATAAAATAATGGTAAGAAATATTAATGAAGTTTTAAAAATACATTCTAAAACATTGCTAAGAGTAGAAAAAAGAAGAGAAAGTATAGAAAATGATCATATCAACCAATGTTGGAGTTTCAGTGGTTGACTCCCAAGGTTTGATATGAAATTGAATGTTGAAATTAAATATTTGATTGAAAAATATTGGCATCATAATACTAGGGTTTCATCTAATGCTAGAGATGTTTTAAAATTAAGGGTGCAGTCCAAAGTTCGCAATCCTCACCCAAAACACCTTAGATACAACACAAAATAAATTTTATATAAAATTTTGTGGTGATTCAGTGTTACCTGGTAATATTAAAATAAGTCAAAGGTCTTTTGAAAAATGTAAACCCTGGTATGTAAAAATTTATAAGCAATGAATATCTTTTTGTTGTAAAACGCATGTTCAATTTCATTATTTTTATGATGTTTTTCGATATATACG
The DNA here is from genome assembly GCA_007258455.2 of Sequoia sempervirens. Lineage (NCBI taxonomy): Eukaryota > Viridiplantae > Streptophyta > Pinopsida > Cupressales > Cupressaceae > Sequoia > Sequoia sempervirens. The sequence continues at coordinate 53,805 of VDFB02284086.1, read as the reverse complement.
TTGTACCTTGCATACTAACATGATTAAATAGGAGTGTGGTATTAATATGCCACTTGAATCAATGAGGGAGTTTATTTCAGGTTTGTTTTGTGAAAGATCTAATGATAAATTGTTTTATTTAAGTTCTTGTATTTTTGGACAATGCATTAACTGTGGAAATCTTTCATTCTTACGAATTTGTATGCATGAAAATGTTGATAATCATTCTGGACAACAATTAGTAAATGTTAAAAGATTTAATAATGTTCACTATTCTTTAAAATATGGAAAAATAGTAAAGCGTTGTGATTTAGTTACAGAAAAAGTTAGTGTGCATGCATTCATGAGTGAATTTAAGAATAAGATTGTACCAAAATATGCAATGCACTCTCAACATGTTCGATGGCTTGATGGCCAATTCCGCGCATGTAGAAACACATTTCCAATTGGTACTATACTTTTAGTGGTTGATTTTATGGAGAATTATACTCTAGCTCTACAAGAGGAAATTTAATCACAGTATTATAATTCAGTGCAAGTAGCTATGTTTGTCCATATTCTTTATAGACATGCAGATGATCTAGCACTGAGGATGATAGAATTTTTTTGAGGGAGTATCATTTTTATTTGAGTGACAACTGGTTATAGGGTATGTGCAGGATCATCATGGAAAAAATAGGCCCTTAAGAGGCAAAAAATTTAGAAAAATCAGAGTTAGGCAACTTGACGTAAAAATTTGAATAAGTTATCTATATTATTTCAAAAATATGTAAGAATAGAATCTATAGAAAATTAAATTTAGTTTCTAAACTACTAGGTTTATTTTGAAAAAAAAATCTATTTGGTGAAAATTTGAAATTTCAATGCAATAGTACTTAAATTTCGTGGAAAAAATAAGAAGTAGGTGTCCGTTTGACCACCCCTAACCACAATAAATTATAATATTTTCTTAAAAGATTTTAGATTTAAGTAGAGGACTCATGCCCCAATGTGATGCATATTTTTCTATAATTTTTTCCAAGTAAATAATTAATTATGAATTTTTTATTACAACTTTTAAAAAATATAAAAACTTGTATGTCTGACCACCTTAACTTGGACAAAACTTCATAAAATTCATTTTTTATTTTTTTCATCCTATAGTATGTAAAGCATAGAATGTGACACATGTTTTGGATTCAAAAAGTGTGATACCATTTGAAAGCTATAGATGTTTTTGAATCAGCCTATCAATCAGGACTTTAGTCTTAATTCAAATAGAAAATGAATAATAATTACTTATTAAATTCAAAGTAAAGCATAATTTATATTGGTAGAAAGATGAGAATATCCTTTAAAAACCCTTTTCATTTCATCAATTTTGGGTAAAAAAGTAGTCATTAGCCACATACACATCATATTGCCACTTTTTGGCCCATCATGATCCTGCACATACCCTACACTCGTCAGAGTTTGTTTAATACTGTTTCAGTATATTTTATAGAAATTTAAGAGAAAGAGGAATCCAAATGAAAGAACACCTCATATGGTCAGATAATTGTACGGGGCAGTTCAAGAATGCTCAAATGTTCTATTAGTTAAGTAGGGTTCACAAGGAACTTAATGTCTAGCATATATGGAGTTTTTTTTAAGTTGGGCATGGTAAAGGAGAACATGATGGAGCTGGTGCATGTGTCAAAAGAATTCTTTCTAGAAAACAATTAAAATGTGAGGATGCAGTAAAATTTAAAGATGCACGTGGGATTGTGGATTGGTGTAATACAAGATTATTTGCACCTGGTTCGAGTGAGTACTCTACAATCCATCGATTCTTTTGGTTGGTTGAAGGAAAGAACATTGTACCTAGAGTTGACTGTGAGACAATCAGTGGATCTACTAAATTTCATTCATTTAGGAGTTCGACAACAAGCACATGGACTATTTGGACAAGGGAACTTGCATGTTTTTGCCAGTTTTGTATCTCAGGAGATTGGGAAGCATGTAAAAATACAGAATGGGTTGAACAGTGGGATAAAAGATTGTTGACACCTGCACAAGCACATGATCAATATGAAAGAACTATTGAAGAAAATGATCAAGGGTTTGCATTTGAAGACTATGACCATGTTTCAGACCTTGTGCAAGAAGGTAATTTTAATTCAATTTATTTCATTTTATTTCACTTTATTGAGTGATTTTGTAATACTAAATTGTTTATATGGATATGTGCAAGTTATTAAATAAAATTTTGTTTACAGAACATGTGTATGTTGTTGTTGCACATAAGGGGAATGAAGAGCAAACAAAATATTGGTTGGCTCGTTGTGTGGAAACTAAACATAAGTTAATAGCACCTCGAGAAGAGAATGATAGAGCAAATAGAATATTGGTTGGCTCATTGCGTGGAAACTAAACATAATTTAATATCACCTCAAGAAGATGATGATGGCTATCATTATCCAATAGGTACAATGATCCTCTTAAGACATCCCCTTAAGAAAAATTTTATACCAATTTTTTTATCCCCTTAAGCAATTTTTTAGAACAAGTCTTTGATCTCCTTAAGAAAATTTTGAGAACTTATTTGATGATGGTTTTAATTTTTTCCAATAGGATTGGTGGTGGTTGTTGGCACTTGGCTATGAAAATACCTAATAAGGAAGAATGGTCTACCTACATTCAAAGATTATGAAATGCATAAAAAGATTATACATTATTCACATTTGGTGATGGCAACAAATATAAAACTAGATCGGTATCGTGGAAGACCTTCAAATAAAATTATATGGACAATTTATACGAAAGAGCATGAGACAATCATAGATGCACTAAAAAAAAGAGAGGATGCAGATGGTACAATGGAATAAGTAAATACAAGTAAATATAGTTTTAGTTTTATATTGTCCTTTTAAATAGATTAAATACATGTTTCGATATTGGTCAAGTGTGTTATTAGTTGAAATTGATTTAAATTGTCCTTTTATAGATCCTTAAGGCATAATCACAAAAAGGATCTAGTCCATGCAGATTCAACCTAGACAACATGGGAATACTTGGTAAAAACAAGTAATTATTTGTTAAATTATATTTAAATACATTTTTTTATTACATATTGATATTGATTGTACATTAATAGTTAAAATTAATTTATTATCCTTTTTTGTATCCTTAAGCCATCATTGCATTGATCTCATACTTTGAAATAAAAAGGAGAGGTTGAATGGATTCAACCTACACATGTGTGGAATACTTTTAAATGGAGGTACTTGAGTTGTGTACATATAGATAGTTTTATATAAATTAAAATATGTATGTTTTGATGATTTCATTGATATTTCTTGTACCTTTTTTATATCAGGTGGTGTGAAGACCTACTACATTTTGGGCACGGGTTTGAGATGTTCTTGAGATGACATCCAAATTTTGTAAACATTGTTTTGAGATGACATATATGTACATACATTCTTATAGAATTAAACATTTTGTACAAATTACAAATACATGTACATACACAATTATGTACTCTATGTACTTCTGTGTATCAAAATCGATATTCTATATATTTTGTTTGTTAAATGTGCATGTTTTCCTACTTTGAAACTTTATATTTGATTGTATAATCACTAAATATCATGCATACATTATTGTTAAATCAATTATATCCTTAAGATGTTGTATTATGACCCCTCAAGACATCCCATTAAGACATTGTATTATGACCCCTTAAGACATCCCCTTAAGACCACTCAAGATGTTTTATTATGACCCCTTAAGACATCCCCTTAAGAAATCCCCTTAAGACGTGTCGTATTAGCACATATCCTAAATATTAGACTTAATTAAATCATTTGTTATGATGAATCACCCTAAAACTTATAATACTTGTTAATATCACTTAATATTTATACTCAATTATACACTTCTTTGATCCCCTTAAGACGTCATATTAGGACCCCTTAAGACAACCTATAATTAGTTTTGGATGGTTTTTTTTTTTTGACAGCTTATAAATTAGTATTCGATGCCATTATTTTTTTGACAGCTTATAAATTAGTATTGGATGCCATTATTTGTTTTGATAGCTTATAAATTAGTATTGGATTCCATTATTTGTTTTGATAGCTTATAAATTCATATTGGATGTGATTATTTGTTTTGATAGCTTATAAATTAGTGTTGGATGCTATTATTTATAGAATTTATTAATGTTTTTGTTCTCTAATCTTGTATAGTATTGTTTATTTCTTAAAATTTTATCCTTTCTAGTATATAAACAGATTGCTTTTGTTTTTAAATTATGATTTATTGACTAATTATTGATTAACGTGAACTGAATAAGTTCATTGACTAATTATCGCTAATTATTGAATGTACATATCATGTATATCATGTATGAGATCACTAAGTTTGTAAAATATAATTATTAAAATGTCCTATTAATTTCAACTTTAATTTCATATTTATATTTAATTTCACATTAATGTCCTATATTAATGTCTTGACTATGAACATAAAATGCATAAATGTACATTTGTAAATTAAAATTTCAAACAATAATAAAGTCCATAATTTATGTAACATATTGAGTGCATAAAACTAGTATATTAAGCACATGAAATAAAGTCCATTAGAGTACAACCCATGAAGTAAAGTCCAACTAAGTACTTGAGCCATGAAATATAAAGTCCAATAGAGTACATGAGAAACTAGAAATATAGTCCATGAAATAAACAAATATAACCCATAAAATCATGTTTCTAGGTCATGTATTGTCTTTATAATCAAGAGACCTCTTCACGCCATCTAGACTATGTGGATGACTTGAAGCACTCTGTACAAGAGAAAGATGAAATCACATGTAAGACAATGAAAAATTATTTAATGACAATTTAATTTATAATTCATCATAAAATTAAATTACCATCATATCTGGGTCTGGATGCTCTGGTGCACCTGAAGCAACCTCTAAATTCTCTAAATCAATCTACATAAACAAGACAAAGAAAGTTGAAATTAGATGTACAAGTCTACAATTAATTTTTTTTTAATTCAATTTAATTTATAATTTATCATATTTTAATTGTACCGTATTCTAAGGTTGTGCACCCTCTTCTCCAGGACCTGTTTGTACATGTTCAACTACAAGATGTGTCTCATGTTATAAAAGAAAAAGAATTTGAAACATGTATTAGCTCATTATATATATATATATATATATATATAATTTAAAATTTAAAATTAAAGTTATATTCATAATATATAATTTATAATTGACTTTAAATATAATAAAAAAATTAAATTACCATTTGATTTGGAGCCTACTCTACATGTCTTTATGCAAGTGTAACTATGTCTAGATTAGGGATGAAAGTCACACTAACAAAGTCCTACAAGATAAAAATTAAAGCATGTATACTTGAATTAGGTTAAAATATATATATACATATAGATATATTCAAGTTTGCACATTTTGTGTAGAATTTTTTTTAAACAACCTGAAAAATCAGAGGCCTCATGTGAGTAGTCACAACATCTAATGTTTCCCCAATGCCCATTCTCATTGTGGTATCAACCTCGACATACATGTAGACATTTAACACTTATAATATTTACAAGTGCACATGCACATTTCATATATAGTGAATTCAAAATTCATAATTGTAACTATACTAATGTAAGTTAAATGAAATTGGCTTGCACTAAGATTCAAGCATGTTCCAACATGACAATAAAAATGCATTGAGACATGAAAACATACCTATAGTTTCTTAGATTAAATCGGATTTCAATAGGGAGGGAGGAGGGACCACAAATTCCCATGCCTATGATTTGAGATAGTCTAGTAGATCAACTTTCTAGAAGTTATGAACTATCCCTATGATCTCCTTTGCATGGCGAATGATCCCTTTTTTGGTCTCCTACTCTCTTTTATCATGGTTTTCATATTTCTATGTAATTTTTCAACTCTAGTTGGTGTATCTCTTTATTTTTAGAATTTAACTTTCTCCTCATGCTAGGATCACATGACTTATCATGCAAATGATTTAAATTTTAAACGTATTTGATTTAATTTTCATTTCTTTTTAATAGTAAGATATATATATATATATTCATATATATAAATAATTATATCATTATTATATATATAAATATAAATTTATTTAATTTTGTTATGATGCCCAATAGTAGAGGAGTGCTCGACAACCCCTCAGGTGGAATCGATGTGGAAGTTGATTGACTCGTCTAAACCAACATAAAAATTTCAAACATATATGTGATTCAATTATAAATTTAAAAATCAAGTTAAAAATCATTTCATATATAATTTAAAAAATTAAAATCAAAATACCCAATAAGGGTTTTCGAATAGGACTAGTGTCGATGTATGTACTCATGGAATGGATGATTGCCCCATCGTTAGTGTCATTTGTACACCAAACAGTTTGATTGTTAAAATGTATTGCAAACTTTTCTTTGGTATATACATTCATCAAAATTCTTATAAAATGAATGTGTAGATGCATATTTATACCTGTGTTGCAGTGTCCTCAGGGTGATGGTTTGTTGTAAGAAACTCTACAAATGAACTGATGTGACTAGATGAACAGCCAGAATCTCCACATCCACCTGAACTAGGTGCAGTCTGATCAGGTCCATAGCATACATGATGGAAACTAGTACATACATGTGGGATGGGCCTCAACACTCCTAGAGTGGTACTTGGACCAACTCCATAAAACACTCCATAATCATCATCTCTATGCTCCCCACCCACTATTGCAGAAGCATGTTGATCAAGGTCTCTTGCAAGTGTAGTAAGGGAACCTAATGTCGAGACCACAGCTCGATGATGCATAGGTGCGGGAATGGGAGGACCAAGAGAAGCAACAAGGGGTTACAGATGCATGAGGTGTTGGGATCAACCCTTTCCCCTAGCCTCTGTTGTGGCATGTAGCCACCAACACCTTGAAATTATTTAAAATCAAAATAATTGGGCTTTTGCCCCATAACAAACTCTACATACAGTTTTCTCAAAAAATGCAATGGGCACTCCCAATTAGCATGTGGGGGACTATCAAAAACCATATACCATCAATCCCCAAAATGTGCACTCATATGTGGATGTATGCACCACCTCATGGATATTCTAGATTTGTTGGGGGAATGGGCTATTGAGTAATGGGGTCGAGAAAGTAGGGTCTAGGTGGGCTTTTGTTATTTTAAGGTCTAAAATTTGTTTGTAAGACAAGTCGTCAGCATAAAATTTTCTCATTTTTTCTTTGTCTCATTGGTGCCTCTCTAGATCAAAATCAATGGTCCTGATGGCATCCACAATTTTTTGCATTGCCGATGCAAAACTTCTCGCATGTGGTGGAAAAAATGCTTGACTCTACATATCATTGATTTGATTTTGTATGGATGCAACCTGATCATTTATGTGTGCTCGCAAGCGAGCCTCATCAGATGTGACAAGTGTTGGAGGTGGCATATTAGGTGGAGAAGGAGGTGGAGGGGGAGGTGGAGGGGGAGGTGGATGTGGTTGTGATTGAAGTGGTGGTTTGATGATATCATCAATGTTAAAATCATGCATGATATGAGATATAATTGTGCACCTGCATTAAATTATACAAAATTAACATACAAACTTAAAAAATTACAAGAAATAGTTAAATTTGAAATGCACATTCAAATTTTTTTAAATAGGATGTGCATGCATATATTAAGATCATATAAAATTGAAACACACATATACATTGATTGAACTTGACCATGTGCATACAAAATTCAAAATTTAACATGTACATACATTTAAAATAAAAAATATGATGCATAATTTGCATGCATACATCATTAAACTAAACTATGTACATACATACAAATTTCAAAATTTAAGAACTATATGAAATTTTAATACATGTGTACATACTAAACAATAAACTTAAAACATTCACAAAAAGCTCATTTTATGTCTAACGCATATATATATATTACAATTTTCCAATAGGAAAAATCATGATCTAGTAGATAGTCATAAAATATATACTATTATAAATTCATCATTATAAGTTCATAAATTCCTCCAAATTCATAAATTCATAACTATTTAAGATCATTGTCTTAATTTAGAAACTATTGTGTCTCTCTACTGCATCTCTTCATTTCTTTGTGTTTTCCTTTTCAGAATCAAAAGTTCTCCTCTCCTCTAGCCATTGTCGATGCTCATCTAAGATCCCATCAATAGCCCTGACAGCATCAACAAGGGTTTGCATCCTAGATGCAAAAATCCTCACAAGTGGTGTGACACATTCTTCATTTTGAATAATGTTGATTTGATCTTGGATGGTTCTAACATTGGCATTGATTTGTGCTTGCAAACAAGCACCATCGATTTCAGGTGGTGGAGGTATGTGGTTATGAGGTGGAGCGAGTGGAGGTGGAGGTGAAGGTGGTGGAGATGGATAGCATGGAGGTGGATTGTGAATATTATTGAATCGATCCATATGATCTCTAAGATATGAGTGAACTTGCATTAGATTTGTAATTTCAAAATGTAAAATACATGTTTAGGAAATACCTTTAAACCACTCAATATAAATGGCCTAATTGAATAAAAATGATAAAATATGTAATCATCATTTATGTCTAAGGCATGTTACTTGAATGAAAATACACTTAACTATTAATATAGGACAATTTATGAATGCTATAGGGTTTACGCTTTAGAGTTTAGGATTTAGGTTTTAGGGTAATAGGATGGCTTAAGGGGATCTATGTAGTAAGGTCCTAGTACAAAATGACATGGATTTTAAGTGAATAAAATTCGGTGAAGATGCCCAAGGAAACCAAATTTCATTAAGGTCTGAGGCAACTTCACCAAATTTTATTCACTTGAGCCATGTCATTTTTTCCTAGGAACTTACTAGAAATAGATCCCCTTAAGCCATCCTATCACCCTAAACCATAAATTAATCAACCTAGATCATGATTTATCTCATTCATATTATAATCTTGCACGATCTTATTATTGTTAAATTTGGTTTCTTGGGGAAACTTCACCAAATTTTGAGAACTTATTTGATCCCCTTAAGAAATGTCATATTAGGACCCCTTAAAAAATTGATTTACGGTTTAGGGTGATAGGATGGCTTAAGGGGATCTATGTCTAGTGAGTTCCTACGACAAAATGACATGCCTCAAGTGACTAAAATTTGGTGAAGATGCCCAAGGAAACTAAATTTCATTAAGAGCTTAAGAAAAAATGATGGCCTTAGGGTTTAGGGTTTAGAGTTTAGAGTTTATGGTTTAGGGTAATAGGATAGCTTAAGGGGATATATGTAGTAAGATCCTACGAAAAAATTACATGGCTTAAGGGAATAAAATTTGGTGGAGTTTCCTAAGGAAACAAAATTTCATTTTAAGGTCCTAGGACAAAATGAATGCTTTAGTGTGTAGGGTTTAGATTTTAGAGTTCAGGGTTTAGGGTTTACGGAACTTGGGGTGAAGTTTTGGTGTCCCTTGGAATATAATGAACTTGCAATTAGTGAAGAATATTTTCTTGTGGAACATTTGATTGAGATAGCTCTTGTTTCAACTGACTAACCTAGATCATGAAATCTCATTCATATTATAATCTTGCACGATCTTATTATTGTTAAATTTGGTTGCCTTGGGAAACTTCACCAAATTTTGAGAACTTCTTCGATCCCCTTCAGAAATGTCATATTAGGACCCCTTAAGACATCAATTTACGATTCAGGGTGATATGATGGCTTAAGGGGATCTATGTCTAGTGAGGTCCTAGGACAAAATGACATGGCTCAAGTGAATAAAATTTGGTGATGTTGCCCAAGGTAACCAAATTTCATTAAGGGCCTAGGAAAAAATGATGTCTTTAAGGTTTAGGGTTTAGAGTTTAGAGTTTAGGGTTTAGGGTAATAGGATGGCTCAAGGGGATCTTTGTAGTAAGGTCCTACGACAAAATGACATGGCTTAAGGGAATAAAATTTGGTGGACCTGCCTAAGGCAACTAAATTTCATTTTATGGTCCTACGACAAAATGAATGATTTAGTGTTAAGGGTTTAGATTTTAGAGTTTAGGGTTTAGGGTTTAGTGAACTTAGGGTGAAGTTTGGGTGGCCCTTGGAATAATGGACTTGAAAGTTAGTCCCTAGTTTATGAATATTTTTTATTTTGTGAATAGATTGACTATTTTCGTAATAGAAACACATAATTATGTATTACTAAGATTGAGTTTGATGTATATTTTAACTAGATATTTTTTTAATTGAATATAAGATTATTTTATTTAACATTTTTTTCATTAATATTTCCCACTTAAATGAATTTTATGATATAAAATGTATAATATAAAATTAGTTAATGTTGAATCAAGTATTTTATTTTCGATTGTTTGGAATTGAAAGAACCTAAAAGAAAGAAAAGAAAAATATTTAGATTATTTTAGTGTCTAGGTAACTGTTGATGGTGTTTTTATGCACTTCTCAACACAGACAGTGCATAGGCGCACTACCTCTCTTGAAAGACAATTTCCCACAATCGAGTTACAGAACACTATCCTAAGGTCTCTCGGATGTCAGGTCATGACGGTGCTTAGATACCTCAGTAGTTTGATGTGATTTGCTGGAATCACAAGGCGGTCTTACAGAAATACAAAGTATGGGCACAAAGCATGAAGTTGGATCTTCGAAAAGGGAGTTCTTAGCACGAAAGTAGTTACGCGTTGGCTGTAGGTTCAAACAGCAGTCCCAAACTCCATCTAGTTGTTAGATTTGGCTTTATAATGTGCAATGAACCTTGGTATTGTTCAGTTTCTAAAGAAAGTAAAAAAAGAGCGAAGGGGAAGAAAAGTTCCTAAGCCTAAAGCTTGCTGCGAACAGTGATAATGGAGTTCCTGCAATGGACAATTCCTTAAAACAATATCCCACTTAACCAGGGATTTCACAGTATCATGGAAATTGTGCTATCTTCTAAGGGCTGCAGATTTTATCCTTCATCCATCACATACATGCATGAACTAAAGATAAGTGTTTGAGCAGCTTTAATCAAGTCCAGGCTAACTTTGCACAGCTGTCTACCTTCAGCAAACAGCAAAAAGTATGGACTAAGGGATCATCAACAAAACAGAAATTTTCACAATCAGCCAACAAAATTCCTAAAATTATCAAAATAACATGAACAGCTAACTAAACAGTAAAGAGATCTAAACTAAACATCTAATATTGGAGAAGTGAATCAATTGACATGAGAGAAAACAAGGAAATGCACCAAGTCAATGCTATTTCTCATAAATTTCAGCAGCATGCCTTTACAACAACTCAACTCTCTCTTTTGCAAATGAGGGGAGTGCTCTATTTATAGTTTTCAAAAAACCAAATGAATGGCCAACATTCATTTCCATTGTGTGGCCACGATTCATTACAAAATAGGGTTTCACCTACCCCCAAATAGATTTACAATTTTAAAACATCTTTTGTCTTTTCCCTATTTTGTCATCTAGTGGATGACACTATTTGCTTTTTTGTCCTGTAGCTAATTGCTATTTCTTTGGCTGTAGCTACACTTCTGGGAGGTCCTTCTCCTTGGCTGGGCTGTCTGGTTGCTCCTTGGAGGCTGTGTGTTCGATATGCTTGAGGATGACAGCCTGGAGCTTGTCGATCTCGAGGACCTCGCATCTCAATGCTTGGTAGCTCCACTCTTTGGCGTTGTCTTCCAGCCGCTTCCAGTCCTCATCATACTTTGAGCCCTGATATCTGAATAGCTCTGATCTATCGAAGGCACGGGCAGCGAAACTTAGGAAGTCCGTTGTGATATCTCCGGCTGTCCCATCCTTCATCTTTTCCTCAAAGTATGACCTGACCTTTTCTGCATCCAATTGCACCGTGGGCATATCATGGCCCGTTATCAGCTTAAGGTACTCAGCGCATTCAGCTCGGATTTCTTTGATCCATGCAATATCCGGATCCACCCTGCTCTGGATTTGTTCCATCCTCTCCTTTCGGTTGATGAGGTCCCTGCGCCACACGTCCACCAACCAGTGATCCTCCTTCTTCAATTCTAACTCCTCTTCCCACGTGCTTTCTGGATTTTGAAGGATGGCTTCAACCTTTAGGAAGGTGGAGTCGTAGATCGCAGGGAAGTTGGTGCAGAGTTTCTTCGTGGTTTCCAAGGATTGAACCAGGTCCAGGAACTTATTAGCTATTTGCACAGCCAAGCTGATTCCTACATTTTCGACGCTCGCAACCTGCTGGAACCAGTCCTCCGTGGTCTTCTCCAAGTTTTTCCTCCTTTCCAGCTTATCTATCTGTTCCTTGGAGAGCAGCTGTGGCGCGACTGTAGAGGTAGTGGGGAGGTCGTCTATTGAAGACCACTGCTGGATGTTGTCGGTTAGGTCAGCAACCTACGCCTTTAGCTCGTCTTTGGTGACCTTGTCCTGTTTAATCAGATGCACCACTGTGGCCACGGATTCCTCCAGATGTCTGACCTTCTGCTCCCTGGTTGCTGTCCCCAGGTCAATAGTGGAGATGTTGTAGCTAACTCCGGCCTGGCCAACAGTTGGCGTTGCTACCTGTGCTGCCCGGGAGCCAGAAGCGTCCATGGTTATCCTGGAACGGACCTTAGGCTTCTTCTTTTTCTTTGTGGTGGCTAGAGATTGAGCCAAGATGGCTTCCAATCTCGATCTCAGGTCGCTCAGAACAGGAGTAGTCTTTTCAAGCTACTTTTCCAACCAGTCAGGCATGGCGGATTTGTCCTTGGGTGTATCGTGGCTGCCTTCACCCTTCTCCGTTAACTGTAAGATCTTTGCCTCTTCCTCCTTTTGGGCTTCTTCCTTTGCTTTGGAAGCATCCTCCTCTTTGTCAGAGTCTTGATAAAACACGAGGCTTTTGACGGGCAGCTTGGTGGATAATATCTAGGTGGGATCTTGTTCTTTTGCTGCCCCTTCTTCTTTCTTCTCCTCAGCAGCCTCGGGTTCGGGGCTCTCCACAACGTGGGTCTCGGCCTCAGGTAAATTCTTTTCAGGCTGCCCCTCTGGTGGCTGTCCCTCTTCACCACGTGGCGACTATTCTGCCTCTTCCCCAACATCTTTTGGCTGCTAAGCCAACTCTTCTTCCTCGTCTTCATCGAAGACCCGAATAATTTCCTTGGCACCCGAGCCATCCTCTCCATCCCTGCCCTCGGAAGAGCCTGTCTCTTCTTCCTCGTAGGCAACCTTGTCGATGGTTCTATGCTCATATTCAGGTTGCTCATAATAATTATCGGCCTCCTCTTCGATAGGTTTTGAAGCCTCTTGTTCTATCTCCTCCAACTCTTTGGAAATCTGCATCGTGGCCTCCATGGCCGGTAGACCCATTGGTGGTTGCGAAGGCTGGGCCATTGCGAGGGCTTGGGCGAGGGCCGCCTGGAGTGCAGGGTCCATTAGGAGTTGCGAGAGCTCGGGGGGGAGACTCTGCAGGTTCCGTGTAATAGCCTCAGGCACAGTGGAAAGGGGAACCGGCGATGCTATCGTTGCAAGAGGCAGGGAGGTAATGGGTGACATGGCAGCAGCAGAGGAAGGGGAAGTGGTCATGCTAGAGGAGGAGTCAATATTGATTATTGACCCGGCCGGGGGTGAAGAGGCAAGGTGAACAGAAATGTCCACTGCCGGTGGAGATGAGGCGATTGCGGCCCGAGAGGCGCGTAGCACACCAGTTGGGGGAGGAAGGAGCAAGGGGGGTTGCGCCTCTGTTGTAGTCATTATCTGCTTGAGTCTCTTGGGGGATGAGCCTCCCGTGCCTTTTGCTATTTGCTCTTTGGGGTCTGCAGACTGTACTGTTTCTGCTTCTTTCCTCTTCTGGGACCTAGTGATGGGGGAAGACTTGGAAGTCTCACCAGCTGATGGGGAGGCGGCAACGTCCTCCATGGCGCTTGGCCCGCTTTTGAGCACTTCATAAGTTAACGTCACCCCCTATTGTTTCAGTTGTGCTACTTGCCCATCAACCCACTCCTTAGTGCGAGCTATGATTGGTTGCGTGATGGTATCCAGGTCCTCGACCTCTTGCTCATCCCAGTCGATGGAGGGGATTGCCAGGTCGGCAACCGCAGGGTACCTCGGGTACACAAGGGTGGATTCATCCTCCTCAAGTTGGTCAGGCACTGGATTCAGCTGTACCCTCCTCAAAAACTATATTGTCATTCGCATGTAGTGTCTCATGCGGACCTCCTTATCATCTTTACAATCCGCCCAGAAATCTTCGACATGGTACTGGTGGGCGTATGCTGGTCCTAGCGCCTTCCTGACGTGGCCGTGGGGGTCCATCCGTGGGCGAGCCGTGTACCATTCAAAGTTATATTCTTTGAGTTCCTTTTCTGAGTTGCCGGCGCATTGAGATGTTTGCAGTCGATAGAGGCCCTGGCCGAGGGTCATGGGATAAGGGATCTCTGCTACATGCTTGTTGCTGAAGACCGCTTGAATATGTTGGAGCTGCCAGGAAAGCTCTAGGAGAATAATCCTATCGTTCGGGTATCTCAGCAACTTGTTCGGCCGTTCCGTGAATCCCTGGGCACGGATGTAGGTGAACTTGGGGAATTGAATATATAAGAAGGCATACTCCTTCAGGAGTGCTGGGCGCTGTGGGTTACCCTTCTCTCGAAGTCCCCGGCTATCAATCTGATAATGTGGCCTATGAAGGCATCATTGACCCGGCGGTACTCTTTTTTGAAGTAATGGTACTGTAGCTGAGGGTACCGGTCAAAAGGCTTAAGCCCTCGTTTGTGATCCCCATCTGGCGCCATAAATAGCCCACTATACTGTCTCTAACCTGCCAAGGAGTATACCAGGTACGAGGTCATGTAGAACTTTTTGTTTTTCTTGACATTCACGAACTGCTCGTGGAAGCAGTTACTGATGATACTCCTCCAGTCAAATGAGATCTTGGTTTTCACGTCCTCATTTCCTCGTATGATTTGCTCAATATAGTAAGCCATCCACTCTTGGAAGTAGGCGGCCGCTGGGAGGCCCATGACCCTGCTTAGCATGGTCACCAAGTCGTGATAGTCCTCGTGGAAGTCGCTGCGGAACAGCTCCTGGGGAACCTTTGCAGCGCTGCCCCGTCTCTCCTTTAACCAGTAAATGTTAATTGACTTCTTGCAGCCCAATGGATTGGCATCCCATGCCGCCTGACACTGCTCCAAAGTGGGAATCTGCATGTGTGGGAAAGTGGGAATGTGGAACGTTTTTGTGATTCCTGCCGGGGACATGTCGGCCAGGATATTCCCCTCCTTGTCCACGATTGTTCTGGTATCTGTTTGGTAGGCTTCTCGGCAAGCCATTACCAGTTCAGGTGCTATTAGAGAGGGAGGGAAGCCGGCAACTTTGGCAATCCCACTTTGGCGTATCAACCTGGCGTTCTTAGTTTTAGGGTCAACCTTGACCCTCTGGGTGAACTCATCTATGTCCACCTGGCCGATATTGGTATTCGAAATCTCTTTCTAGTTAGTCGAGACCTTTGACTGGAGCGGTTCCCCCTGAAATTGAAACTTCATTTGGTCCTTATCGTCCTTTCCACGAGCGGCTCTCCCAGATTTCTTACCCTTGTCCTTTTTGGCGGAGGCCCCTGAAGTTCCTGCAGCCGATTCCATATATCCTCCAATTCGCCGAGCGGGAAGCTGATAGGATTCACCGGTAGGGTTGACGGGGCAATGTTGATGTTGATGATTGTGATGATGTCGATTGCAGTGGGCTCCAATTTAATCGCCGCTCCAATTTGCTCAAATTCGCCAAGTTAAAATAACATTGGGGACCATGGTTTATATACCCTATCGGTCATTAATGCTCGCATTTATTGCACGTACGATCGCCCCAAAAGTTTGGTGAGTTTCAAATTTGAGTCGGCGGCGGCAGCAGAGACTCCGGGATCCGGAAGGCAGGAAGCCGTGCAACGACGGCCGCCGCGAGAATATGCGATGACTTTGAGTCGGCGGCGACAGAACGCTCGGGGCCCGGAGGACGGGGTGCGGTGGAGAGTTCGCCGCCGAAAGATTTTTCTTTTCATTGTGACGGCGGCGGCGAGCAAGACCTCGGGGGCCGAAGGGTGGGCGGCCGCCGCAGGGTCGCCGTCACGGACGGCGAACCCTGGACGGAAGTCCGGACGCGGACTTCCGGATCCCGGGGCCCGAAGGAGCAGGGGCCGCCCGGGAAATCCCCGAAGACCTCCGAACGACAACCGGCAGGGTGGGCTCCGGAGGGCGAAAAGACGCCGAGGAACGTCGCTGGGGCGGCGAATGAAAGGGGGAAGCCCAATAAGGGAACCCCGGAGGCCCGGGCCCGGAGGGGCCCATGGCCGCCCCAGAGCCTGAAAGGCCCAAGGAACCCACGAGGCCCCGGAGGGCAGCAAAAAACCAGAAGGGAAACCACGATCGATTTTAGGATGAAACTTTAGGTAATATCAATCATGCAAAACGCCAAAAGGAGGGGCACGCGAAAACGAGGCGGCCCCAAATAAGGTGAAAGAAAAGAGGGTCCCCGAACGAGGCGCGGTGGCTGAGGGCACAACAAATGGCGACTCCGCTGGAGAACACCGGAGCGTTCTAGGGATAAATATTCATTCAGGACCTAGAATCTCTGGTTTTGCGACCAGAAACGGCTTCCAAGGATGAATTCGGGAGAACGAGATCCTTAATTGGGTCAGCTTACATGACATCTCGAAAGTGTGTGTGAAGTGAGTTCATTCCTTTCCTAGGGATAGTAACCAGGGTTATTACTTTAACCAAGTGAGCTACGTAAGTTGCCTAACACCAAAAGTAACCTGGACATTGCCCCGCTGCCAGTCAGGCGTCCATAGCCCCGGCGGAGTTGTCGCTACAATCTCATGGATATTGCTCTACTGCCAGGCATCCATAGCCCTCGGTAGAGTTATCCGAACTCCCATACGGTCATTTATTTTCTTTCTCAGAGTTTCTTTTCTCTCTTTTTGCTTTGATATTTCATTTCTCTTTTACCGTTTAGCTCGACCGGGTAAGCAGTGAAGCCTACAATGGGTTGAGACTGCAGTGGTCACTAGAGTAGACTTAAGATTTTTCACTCACTTAGGTGTCGTGACAACCATAGCACGGTCCTTCAGAATTTATTATTTATGTGATTTGTGCGAGATCCGAGATGTGGATAAGAAGATCCGGCGAAGAGTCAAGTTCTGAGCAGAATTCAGACAGAGAAATCATTCGCGGACAGCTCTGCAAAGACCGATAGTCTAGAGTGAATGTTTAGCCAGAGAACACAAAGAACGGACAGCAAAGTGAACCGCTTGTCAGGCAAGCACGGCCACCACAAAGGAGCGGGAAACCTCTTTCGAAACAAAACTGCCGGGAGGGAGAAAGCAAAAAGCGACGCGAACAAAACGCAAACAAGCAAGAAAGCAACTACTCTAACCTGTGCACAGGTATTTACAGCAAAGAGCTCGAAGGAGCTCAAGCCTGGAAGTAATGCTTCAGGTGCTGCCCGTTGACTGACAACGGGACATTTTCACCGGTTAAGTTCTTTAAGCGGAAGGCATTATCTCCCAAAATCTTAGCTATCTGAAAGGGGCCAAGCCAGAGCTTGTCGAATTTACTGTGTCCCCCTTTCTTTTCATGGGCCTTGTCCCAATATAAGACCAAGTCTGCAATCCTAAAGGCCTTGATTTTGGCTCGGCGGTCGAACCATCTCTTCACTACGCCCTGATGTTTGGCAAAATTTTCTATTGCGTGGTCTCAAACTTCCTCTAGATGTAAAAGTTCAGCTAAACGAGCTTCCCTATGACCTCCTCCTTCATAAAAGTCGTTGATGAACTGAAGAGTAGGAATTTTCAGGTGGATGGGGAATATTGGCTCAAGACCATAGACAAGGTGGAACGGGGAATCAACAAGGGCAGCCTTATGGTGGGTACGATCAGCCCAAAGGGCAAAATGGAGCTG
Organism: Sequoia sempervirens; assembly: GCA_007258455.2. Taxonomy (NCBI): domain Eukaryota; kingdom Viridiplantae; phylum Streptophyta; class Pinopsida; order Cupressales; family Cupressaceae; genus Sequoia; species Sequoia sempervirens. The sequence goes on along the minus strand of VDFB02284086.1, from coordinate 35,901 downwards.
GGTATGCCAGTCCTTGGGGTTCCTATCTAACAGCTTTTTGATCATGGTAATCAAATTCTTATTTGTGGACTCGGCAAGGCCATTACCCTGAGGGTAATAATTAGATGAGAATTTGAGGGCAATCCCATAGTCAAATGCCCAGCCAGCAAATTTCAATGAGGCGAAGGCAGGTCCATTATCACATACCAAAGCATACGGACAACCAAAGCGATTTAAAATGAAACTTTCTAAGAAATCAGTAACTACTTCAGTTGTACAATGCTTACAAACTATTGCTTTCATCCATCTAGTACAATAATCAGTTGCGGTCAGAATGTACCTGTGTCCCGCAGATGATGGAGGGCTTACCGGACCGATGAAGTCGAGACCCCATTGTGCAAAAGGCCTTACCTCCAGCACGGGCTGCAGTGGGACAGCAACATTCCTCTCCCTGGTGGCAGCGGTCTGGCACATATGACAAGAACGAACATGGCAATGGGCGTCCTTGAAGACAGTTGGCCAATAGTACCCTGCCCTTAATATTTGATGTGCCATATAAGAACCCGAGCCATGGCCCGTACCAAACTTATTGTGAAACTCCCTCAGAACGCGTTCTGTTTCCTCCTTGCCGAGGCATCGTAAATAAACTCCCTCATGATTCTTCTTATAAAGAATGGAACCCTGTAACATATAACCGTTGCTTTTCAATCTGAGGGCCCTCTTTTGGACTCCTTGCAGATGCGGCGGACACTTATGATTCAGCAAATAATAAACGACATCTTGGTACCATTCTCCCGGGGAGACGTCTTCAAGCTGATATTGTTGTACTGTGAGTTCAGGGCCAGCCTCTGCTGCTGTTTCGGCCATTGTACGGGTGAGTGCCTGCCCCCTTACCAATTTCATTGGTTGGATCTCCATATCATATTCTTGGAGCAGGGTGACCCACTTAGCCCTCCATTCGCCCAACTCGTTTTGCATGAGAAGCGTTTTGACTACTGGGTCGGGGACGATTGCGAACACCTTGTTGCGTAGAATGTAGTGTCTAAATTTCTTTACTCCCCTAACGAGAGCGTACGCCTGCTTTTCTATGTTGTGGTAACGCAATTCAGCATCTTTGAGGGGTGCACTCATGAAGGTGATCGGATGCTCATTTCGTTCGTCATCCTTTTGGGTCAACATACTAGCACAAGAATGCTCTGAAGCAAATGAGTAGATATAGAACGGATTCAGATAATCTGGACTAACTAACACAGGTGCCTCAGCAATGGCCCGCTTGATTTTCTCAAAGGATTGTTTGGCCTCTGGCATCCATTCAACTTTAGCGTCCTGCTTGAGCATGGCATTGAGAGGTTTGACGATCTCCGCGAAACCCGTGATGAATTTCTGGACAAAGTTGATCTTTCCGAAGAAAGACTTTAACTCCTTCTTGCTGCCCGGGGGCTGAATCTTGAGTAACGACTCAATGCGTTCAGGATCAATGGAAATTACTTGCTTTGAGATGATATGCCCGAGTAGTCTACCTTCGGTCACTCCAAAAATGCACTTCTTGGGGTTGAGAGAAACCTCGAATTCCCTACATCTCTGAAATACTTTGCATAGGTTGGAGACGTGATCACCTCGCTTCTTGGAGAATACGGTCAAATCATCCATATAGATGATTATACATTTGCCAATCAGGTCCTTGAAAGCGATATCCATGGCGCGTTGGAAAGTGGCGCCGGCGTTGATGAGCCCGAACGGCATTCTTCTATATGCAAATGTCCCCCACTTAGTGGTGAACGCAGTCTTGTGGCGATCCTCGTATTGTACCATTACTTGATTATACCCAGAGTATCCGTTGAGGAACGACATCATTTGGGAGCCGTTGACAATTTGCAGTACTTCATCCAGTGAAGGCACCGGATAGTTGTCATTTTCTAAGGCGCGATTGAGATTGCGGAAATCCACGCACAATCTGATCTCTCCATTCTTTTTCCTAACCGAGACCAAGTTAGCCACCCACATGGAATGCCTAACGGGAAAGATGATTCTTGCTAAAAGTAATTTCTGCACCTCCTTGTAAACAATAGGTTCTAGCAAGGCATTAATAGGGCGCTGTCGCTGACGAAATGGCCTCACTTCTGTCTTCAGAGGGATGGTATGCGTGATGACAGAGGTGTCGTATGTTTTCAAGTCTTCATAACTCCATGCCACCACGTCAGGATATCTGTGCAAAGCATCCGTGATTCCCCTCTTCTCTTCGGGCGTACATACCTTCCCAATAAAGACATTCTTGGTATCCTTGGCTGTTCCTAGGTTGTGAGCGTTGCACTGGCTGCTTATAGCCTCCTTTTTTGTTTGCCGATCCTGATCCCTAATCTGATCCAGGTCAAATACATGCTCCAGCTAAACCATACTTCTGGGGATCGTTTTGGTTTTCAGATTGATAACCCCTTCTATGTCTTATTCAGCCTCTTGTGGATCAGCTTCATCGATTATTTGGGCAGCAAAGACATCAGAGCTTGTGATGAACTAGAAGATATGCTTGTCGTCATTGAAGACCTATAGGTGGGTAACATTGTCCGGGACTGATGGCGTAGATGTCAGCTCAACAGTGAACTTCTTGAGCCCGGACAAAGAGAGGGGCTGTAAAGTGCTGGCTACTTGAGCCAAGGCATCAGCTGTACGATTCTGAGCATGAGGGATCAATTGTATGTTGAATGCATCTAGGCTCTCTAGGAGATCCCACACCCTGTGTCTATAATTGGTGAGTCTTCGATCATGGCAGGAGTATAATTTTCTGACCTGCTTAACTACAAGTGCGGAATCCCTGAAGACTTGCAGTACTTTCACATTTTTCTTTAAGGCCATAAGAAGGCCAAGGACCAAGGCCTCATATTCTGCTAGGTTATTGGTGCAATAAAACTGCAATCGATGGGCAGTGAGAAATGTCTTACCCGTTGGACTGATGAGTTCGATCCCTGCTCCGGCTCCTTGTCTGGACTTCGATCCATCGAATCGAAGCGTCCAGCATTCAGAGGATTCCTTATCTTCGGGTCTGACTGAGCCTTCGTTCTCTTTTGGCTGGACAGCGGGCCTTGTGATCTTAGGAAGGTTTTTCGGGTCGAGGCAACGATCAGCAGGTGGTTCTGGTGTTTTCTTTGGTGTTCCTGTCGGAGGAGCAATGGCTTTCTTAACATGCTCCACTGCTGCTTGGCACAGGCAATAGTCGAATTCGGAGTGAGCAGCATTGTGTACCCTACACCAGTTCGGCAATAATAGGTCTTGGAGATTCATTCTAGCTCCTAGGCTGAGCTGATCCCTTGCGCATTTTTCCATAAACTCTTGGAAGCCATCGAGGAATCCCCAGTTGTCATCTTTATCCAGCTCATCATAAGCTTCTGCCAACATTTCTGCATCTGGGGGCATTTGTGCAGAACCCGCCGAGGGACTACATAATACCAGCAATACCTCATCTGCCCGTTCTTCCTGAAACTCAAGCTCATTTTGGTAAGCAAAAGGGCGATAATTCCCTAAGTCAGTCTCAGCGAATAGCACCTCACTGAGATTATTGTATTCCGTGATCATATATTTCATCTGGGGTTCACGGTCAATACGAATATGATTTGGCAGCCCCTTCCATAGCAGCCACATATGAGAAAGGTCGGTGGCGGTGTATCCATTCAGAACCTTAGTGAACTCTCTCCCCAGAATGATTCCATAGGCATCAGGTATGTCTGCCACTTGGATGTCCACAACTTGCTGTATCCAGGGGTCCGCAGCGATTTGCATGGGGATGCGGTTTATTTCGCCCACGATATTAATCTATGTTTTGTCCAGTTGGGTGACCTTTCTCTTTGAAGGCGTGGGGATAATGCCAAGAGCTTTGCATACGGCCAAGGGCATGACGTTGGCAGACGCGCCTGAATCGAGCAGGCAGTTGTGCAAATTCTTGCCAAAGACCCTGATAGTAGTCAAGAATGGGGGAGTTTCCGGTCTCCCTTGGAGGATACCCACGGGTGTGTCCATTTGAGCTATTTGGCCTTTGTTCCTGTCACTACCTGTATCCTTAGTTTGTTTAAATTGCTGGTCCTTGGGAGGTTGTCTACTAGCCCTTTCTGGCTCCTTTTCAACATATTTATTTGTCGACTGATTTACGGGCACACCGTTCCTTCTTCTGGTATTGTCCTGTGCTTCTTGTTCTCTCCTGGGCTCCTCAAAGGTTACCCTATTGGTTGGGGTCTCTTGTGTCGTGCTAGATGAGGGAGTCCCATTCAGAACCCTGAAGAAGGCGTGCCTTACAGCAGGAACCTTGAGTAATTCGAAGGCCAACAAACTAATTTTGACCTTCTTGAACTCTTCCGCCACATATTCACCTATTTGCTCGATTTCGGAGCTAAAAGCTCGGCCTATGGGAGAACTAGGGGTTTGAATCTTGGTTTGCCCAGGCAGGTTTTGGGGTTGGCTCTGAGGCTGACCTTGCGGTTGGTTTTGGGATTGGTTCTTGTTGAGATATTGGGCAGGTATGTGGGGTAGCCCTGGGTTATTACTGGCATTTGGATCAAGTGGGGTGGCAAATTTGTTTGGTGGGGTAGAAGTTGTGAAGGGTCCACCGGCTTGTCTATTTCTAAGGAAATAGGGACTCGACCGTTGATAGAACATGTGGACCTCATCCACAAATGGCTCTTCTTCATCCACCGGACCGTTATCTACCAAATCAAAAAGCTGAGCTAAAGCTGATTCGTTACTTACCTCTTGCACTTTCTCATCCTCAATAGGAGTAGGCTCTGCCTCGGGCTCGTTGCGGTCTCCTCGGGGAAACAACACCTAATTGACCACCAAACATGAGGAATCGTAGGGCTCCGATGGGACGATGTCTCTACAGTTGGCATTATCGACGGCATTTTGTACCTCTACTTGGAAGATTTCAGCAGCCGCCTGGAACTCGGGATAGTCCAGCTCAGAATGCCTGCTGGTTTTGTGAAGTCGGCACCATCCGGACAAAGCTGCTTCGGCTAGATACACACCGCTGGATGTTCTGTCATTGCCCGCCGGTTGATCGAATGGCGTGGGGACACCGCCGTTGTTGGGCCTGGTGTTCCATGTGCAGTTTTGCCTCTAAGAAGGCCTCATTTCTGCATTTTGATTGGAGTTCTGCCCCCTCTCATAATTCTGCCCAGAGGAGGTGTCCGCTTCTCGATTATCTCTGTTGTCTCTATTGTCTCGAGACTCTCGACTATCCCTGTTGAGATTGGCCTGGAAATTGCATTGGGAGGCCTGCAACTTATTATTCTGGTTCTTCAGATGCGTCATTTCTGTGGACATCTTCTTAATCATTTCGGTGAGCTCCTCTAGCTTGTCCTTCTCGGCCGCACCTCCAGGCGACGCGGCCGAATTTTAGAGAAAAGCGGGTGAGGCTGCCGGCTGATTTTGATGGGCTGGAGGAAAGTCCGATCCTGACAAGTACAATGGCGCCTGGGGCTGTTGGGAATATGCCTGCTGTTGCGGAGCTATCTGGGAATAGTTGTACTGCTGCTGGGGCTGCAAATAAGACGTCACGGGAGGCGCATAATTCAATGGCTGCCCCGGATGCGGCACCATAGGCAATTGTGGCACCTGGTTCATGAGAGGAGTTTGGTGGGCAAACACTTGATTAAGTCCCTGAATTTGCATTGGGTGGGCGACGGGCCCCAAAGAGGGCAGTGGGCTGGAGATATTTTGTCCCAAGTCCGCACTTGCAATAACGGCTTCTGCATAGGCGGTGAGTAAGGTAGCAGGCGGCGGGCGCATCCTTTTTACCAATGTCGTCGTGAGGTTATCCAGGGCCGCGTAGTAGACTGGCAGAGCAGCCGCATCATTATGGAGGTACGGATCCTGAAGCCTCGTGTGAGCCCGATGGAAGCGATCATTGAAGGAGCCAATAGGTTCATTGACCTCCCTTCTGATGGACATGAACTGCTGGTAAAGGTCCGCGGGGTTGACGGGGATCTTGTACTTCTGCAGGAAGGCATTCTTCATTAGGGTCCATGAGGTGATCGATCCCTACGGCAGATTGATGTACCAATAGAAGGCCTCTTCTCCCAACGAATGCGGAAAGAGGCAACATGCCACATCCTCGTGGCCCACCTGCATTTCGGTAATCACCGTTTCGAATATCTTGATATGCTCTTCGGCTATTCTTTGCATGTCACGTGGATGGAATTTCGAACAAAAGCCCTCCGGATTCTTGGGCATATCATTGTAAACAACAAAGTGTATCGGCGAAGGGTTATGCGCAAGCCAAGCCATAGGGGGAGGTGGAGGTGGCACCTGCTATTGAAGAACAGGGATTTGGGGCTATATTGGCAATACAACCACAGTATGGGGCTGCCCTTGAGCTATGGCTGCCTGGACTGTGCTTTGGGCTGAGAGGGCCGGGAGAGGAGTGAACCCCTGGCTGCCGGAAGGAAGATGTGCAAATGCTATTTGAGATGGTTGGGTGGAAGATGAAGGCCAGCCAAATGAAGGTGGAGGCGAAGTGGAGGCGGGTGGGATGGAGGAAGAGGAAGAGGCGGAGCTGCTTCCTTGTGCTCGTTTTGCCCTTGTGGGAGGCTGCAATTCTTCAAATTCTCCCTTATTTGGTGCTGATCGTAGAATCCTTTGAAACCTTTCCGGGGAGAATGATCTGATCCGATCCAGCTTCGCTTTATCCCGTAGCTTAGTATTCTGATCGCTGCCCTCCTTCTAGCGCCAGTTCTGTTAATGGTGTTTTTATGCACTTCTCAACAGAGGCAGTGCATAGGCGCACTACCTCTCTTGAAAGACAATTTCCCACAATCGAGTTGCAGAACACTATCCCAAGGTCTCTCGGATGTCAGGTCATGACGGTGCTTAGATACCTCAATAGTTTGATGTGATTTGCTGGAATCACAAGGCGGTCTTACAGAAATACAAAGTATGGGCACAAAGCATGAAGTTGGATATTCGAAAAGGGAGTTCTTAGCACAAAAGCAGTTACGCGTTGGCTCTAGGTTCAAACAGCAGTCCCAAACTCCATCTAGTTGTTAGATTTGGCTTTATAATGTGCAATGAACCTTGGTATTGTTCAGTTTCTAAAGAAAGTAAAAAAAGAGCGAAGGGGAAGAAAAGTTCCTAAGCCTAAAGCTTGTTGCGAACAGTGATAATGGAGTTCCTGCAATGGACAATTCCTTAAAACAATATCCCACTTAACCAGGGATTTCATAGTATCATGGAAATTGTGCTATCTTCTAAGGGCTGCAGATTTTATCCTTCATCCACCACATACATGCATGAACTAAAGATAAGTGTTTGGGCAGCTTTAATCAAGTCCAGGCTAACTTTGCACAGCTGTTTACCTTCAGCAAATAGCAAAAAGTATGGACTAAGGGATCATCAACAAAACAGGAATTTTCACAATCAGCCAACAATATTCCTAAAATTATCAAAATAACATGAACAGTTAACTAAACAGTAAAGAGATCTAAACTAAACATCTAATATTGGAGAAGTGAATCAATTGACATGAGAGAAAACAAGGAAATGTACCAAGTCAATGCTATTTCTCATAAATTTCAGCAGCATGCCTTTACAACAACTCAACTCTCTCTTTTGCAAATAAGGGGAGTGCTCTATTTATAGTTTTCAAAAAACCAAATGAATGGCCAAGATTCATTTCCATTGTGTGGCCATGATTCATTACAAAATAGGGTTTCACCCACCCCCAAATAGATTTACAATTTTAAAACATCTTTTGTTTTTTCCCTATTTTGTCATCTAGTGGATGACACTATTTGTTTTTTCCTCTTGTAGCTAATTGTTGTTTCTTTGGCTGTAGCTACACTTCTGGGAGGTCCTTCTCCTTGGCTGGGCTGTCTGGTTGCTCCTTGGAGGCTGTGTGTTCGATATGCTTGAGGATGACGGCCTGGAGCTTGTCGATCTCAAGGACCTCGCATCTCAATGCTTGGTAGCTCCACTCTTTGGCGTTGTCTTCCAGCCGCTTCCAGTCCTCATCATACTTTGAGCCCTGATCTCTGAATAGCTCTGATCTATCGAAGGCACGGGCAGCGAAACTCAGGAAGTCCATTGTGATATCTCCGGCTGTCCCGTCCTTCATCTTTTCCTCAAAGTATGACCTGACCTTTTCTGCATCTAATTGCACCGTGGGCATATCATGGCCTGTTATCAGCTTAAGGTACTCGGCGCATTTAGCTCAGATTTCTTTGATCCATGCAATATCTGGATCCACCCTGGTCTGGATTTGTTCCATCCTCTCCTTTCAGTTGATGAGGTCCCTGCGCCACACGTCCACCAACCAGTGATCCTCCTTCTTCAATTCTAACTCCTCTTCCCACGTGCTTTCTGGCTTTTGAAGGATGGCTTCAACCTTCGGGAAGGTTGAGTCGTAGATCGCAGGGAAGTTGGTGCAGAGTTTCTTCGTGCTTTCCAAGGATTGAACCAGGTCCAGGAACTTATTAGCTATTTGCACAGCCAAGCCGATCCCTACGTTTCCAATGCTCGCAACCTGCTGGAACCAGTCCTCCGTGGTCTTCTCCAAGTTTTTCCTCCTTTCCAGCTTATCTATCTGTTCCTTGGAGAGCAGCTATGGCGCGGCTGTAGAGGTAGTGGGGAGGTCGTCTATTGAAGACCACTGCTAGATGTAGTCGGTTAGGGCAGCAACCTGCGCCTTTAGCTCGTCTTTGGTGACCTTGTCTTGTTTAATCAGATGCACCACCGTGGCCACGGATTCCTCCAGATGTCCGACCTTCTGCTCCCTGGTTGCTGTCCCCAGGTCAATAGTGGAGATGTTGTAGCTAACTCCGGCCTGACCAACAGTTGGCGTTGCTACCTGTGCTGCCCGGGAGCCAGAAGCGTCCATGGTTATCCTGGAACGGACCTTAGGCTTCTTCTCCTTCTTTGTGGTGGCTAGAGATCGAGCCATGATGGCTTCCAATCTCGATCTCGGGTCACTCAGAACAGGAGTAGTCTTTTCAAGCTACATTTTCAGCCAGTCGGGCATGGCGGATTTGTCCTTGGGTGTATCGTGGCTGCCTTCACCTTTCTCCGTTAACTGTAAGATCTTTGCCTCTTCCTCCTTTTGGGCTTCTTCCTTTGCTTTGGCAGCATCCTCCTCTTCGTCAGAGTCTTGATAAAACACGAGGCTTTTGACGGGCAGCTTGGTGGATAATATCTGGGTGGGATCTTGTTCTTTTCCTGCCCCTTCTTCTTTCTTCTCCTCAGCAGCCTCGGGTTCGGGGCTCTCCACAACGTGGGTCTCGGCCTCAGGTAAATTCTTTTCAGGCTGCCCCTCTGGTGGCTGTCCCTCTTCACCATGTGGCGACTGTTCTGCCTCTTCCCCAACATCTTTTGGCTACTGAGCCAACTCTTCTTCCTCGTCTTCATCGAAGACCCGAATAATTTCCTTAGCACCCGAGCCATCCTCTCCATCCCCGCCCTCGGAAGAGCCTGTCTCTTCTTCCTCGTAGGCAACCTTGTCGATGGTTCTATGCTCATATTCAAATTGCTCATAATAATTATCGGCCTCCTCTTTGATAGGTTTTGAAGCCTCTTGTTCTATCTTCTCCAACTCTTTGGAAATCTGCATCGTGGCCTCCATGGCCGGCGGACCTGTTGGTGGTTGCGAAGGCTGGGCCATTGCGAGGGCTTGGGCGGGGGCCGCCTGGAGTGCGGGGTCCATTAGAAGTTGTGAGAGCTCGGGGGGGAGACTCTGCAGGTGCCGTGTAATAGCCTCGGGCACAGTGGAAAGGGGAACCGGCGATGCTATCGTTGCCAGAGGCAGGGAGGTAATGGGTGACATGGCAGCAGTAGAGGAAGGGGAAGTGGTCATGCTAGAGGAGGATTCAATATTGATTATCGACCCGGCCGGGGGTGAAGAGGCAAGGTGAACAGAAATGTCCACCACCAGTGGAGATGAGGCGATTGCGGCCCGAGAGGCGGGTAGCACACCAGTTGGGGGAGGAAGGAGCAAGGGGGGCTGCGCCTCTATTGTAGTCATTGTCTGCTTGAGTCTCTTGGGGGATGAGCCTCCCGTGCCTTTTGCTATTTGCTCTTTGGGGTCTGCAGACTGTGCTGTTTCTGCTTCTTTCCTCTTCTAGGACCTGGTGATGGGGGGAGACTTGGAAGTCTCACTAGCTGATGGGGAGGCGGCAACGTCCTCTGTGGCGCTTGGCTCGCTTTTGAGCGCTTCATAAGTTAACGTCACCCCCTGTTGTTTCAGTTGTGCTACTTGCCCATCAACCCACTCCTTAGTGCGAGCTATGATTGGCTGCGTGATGGTATCCAGGTCCTCGACCTCTTGCTCGTCCCAGTCAATGGAGGGGATTGCCAGGTCGGCAACCGTAGGGTACCTCTGGTGCACAAGGGTGGATTCATCCTCCTCAAGTTGGTCAGGCACCGGAAACAGCTGTACCCTCCTCAAAAACTGTACTGTCATTCGCATGTAGTGTCTCATGCGGACCTCCTTATCATCTTTACAATCCGCCCAGAAATCTTAGACATGGTACTGGTGGGCATATGCTGGTCCGAGCGCCTTCCTGACGTGGCCGTGGGGGTCCATCCGTGGGTGAGCCGTGTACCATTCAAAGTTATATTCTTTGAGTTCCTTTTCTGAGTTGCCGGCGCATTGAGATGTTTGCAGTCGATAGAGGCCCTGGCCGAGGGTCATGGGATAAGGGATCCCTGCTACATGCTTGTTGCTGAAGACCGATTGAATATGTTGCAGCTATTGGGAAAGCTCTAGGAGAATAATCCTATCGTTCGGGTATCTCGGCAACTTGTTCGGCCGTTTCGTGAATCCCTGGGCACGGATGTAGGTGAACTTGGGGAATTGAATATATAAGAAGGCATACTCCTTCAGGAGTGCCCGGGCGCTGTGGGTTACCCTTCTCTCGAAGTCCCTGGCTATCAATCTGATAATGTGGCCTATGAAGGCATCATTGACCCGGTGGTACTATTTTTTGAAGTAACGGTACTGTAGCTGAGGGTACCGGTCAAAAGGCTTAAGCCCTCATTTGTGATCCCCATCCGGCGTCATAAATAGCCCACTATACTATCTCCGACTTGCCAAGGAGTATACCAGGTACGAGGTCATGTAGAACTTGTTTCTTTTCTTGACATTCACGAACTGCTCGTGGAAGCAGTTACTGATGATACTCCCCCAGTCGAATGAGATCTTGGTTTTCACATCCTCATTTCCTCGTATGATTTGCTCAATATAGTAAGCCATCCACTCTTGGAATTAGGCGGCCGCTGGGAGGCCCATGACCCTACTTAGCATGGTCACCAAGTCGTGATAATCCTCGTGGAAGTTGTTGCGGAACAGCTCCTGGGGAACCTTTGCAGCGTTGCCCCGTCTCTCCTTTAACCAGTAAATGTTAATTGACTTCTTGCAGCCCAATGGATTGGCATCCCATGCCGCCTGACACTGCTCCAAAGTGGGAATGTGGAACGTTTTTGTGATTCCTGCCAGGGACATGTCAGCCAGGATATTCCCCTCCTTGTCCACGATTGTTCTGGTATCTGTTTGGTAGGCTTCTCGGCAAGCCATTACCAGTTCAGGTGCTATCAGAGAGGGAGGGAAGCCGGCAGCTTTGGCAATCCCACTTTGGCGTATCAACCTGGCGTTCTTAGTTTTAGGGTCAACCTTGACCCTCCAGGTGAACTCATCTATGTCCACCTGGCCGATATTGGTATCCGAGATATCTTTCCAGTTAGTTGAGACCTTTGACTGGAGCGGTTCCCCCTGAAATTGAAACTTCATTTGGTCCTTATCGTCCTTTCCACGAGCGGCTCTCCCAGATTTCTTACCCTTGTCCTTTTCGGCGGAGGCCCCTGAAGTTCCTGTAGTCGATTCCATATATCCTCCAATTCGCCGAGCGGGAAGCTGATAGGATTCACCAGTAGGGTTGACGGGGCGATGTTGATGTCGATGATCGTGATGATGCCGATTGCAGTGGGCTCCAATTTAATCGCCGCTCCAATTTGCTCAAATTCGCCAAGTTAAAATAACATTGGGGACCACAGTTTATATACCCTATCGGTCATTAATGCTCACATTTATTGCACGTACGATCGCGCCAAAATTTTGGTGGGTTTCAAATTTGAGTCGGCGGTGGCGGCAGAGACTCCAGGATTCGGAAGGCGGGAAGCCGCGCAACGACGGCCGCCGCGAGAATATGCGATGACTTTGATTCGGCGGCGACAGAACGCTCAAGGCCCGGAGGACGGGGTGCGATGGAGAGTTTGCCGCTGAAAGATTTTGCTTTTCATTGTGACGGCGGCGGTGAGCAAGACCCCGGGGGCCGAAGGGCGGGCGGTCGCCGCAGGGTCGCCGTCACGGACGGCGATCCCTGGACGGAAGTCCGGACACGGACGTCCGGATCCCGGGGCCCGAAGGAGCAGGGGCCGCTCGGGAAATCCCCGAAGACCTCCGAACGACAACCGGCAGGGCGGGCTCTGGAGGGCGGAAAGATGCCGAGGAACGCCGCCGGGGCGGTGAACGAAAGGGGAAAGCCCAACAAGGGAACCCCGGAGGCCCGGGCCCGGAGGGGCCCATGGCCGCCCCAGAGCCCGAAAGGCCCAAGGAACCCACGAGGCCCCGGAGGGCAGCAAAAAACCAGAAGGGAAACCACGGTCAATTTTAGGATGAAACTTTAGGGTAATATCGACCATGCAAAACGTCAAAAAGGAGAGGCACGCAAAACGAGGTGGCCCCGATAGACCCGACAAGGTGAAAGAAAAGAGGGTCCCTGTTCCGAACGGGGCGTGTGTGCTGAGGGCACAACAGTAACTAGTGGAAAAATTGAGATTTTAGACTAAACTAGAAGCCTAATTAACAAGTAATTGACTAGAATGAGGGTTAAGATTGTCAAAGACAACAAAAAACACATGCAAACAAGAAATGGAAACAAGGCATGACTAAGAGAGATCAAAACATAAAATAGAAATGAATGTTGAATACTATCTAATTAAGTGACAATTGGAAATCGATTGTACACTTGGATTTATGAATTTTCTAACTAAATTTTTAAACAAACATTGTTAAAATTTATGAATTGTAACTATTCTTTAACATATTGTTTTCTAATCTTATTATAATTTAACATTGATACTAATGTTTAACATATCATTTTCTCCATATAATGCAAATGAATTTTCTTGAGATCGAAATTAGGGTTTTCAAAATCAAAATGATTTTTTTGATTTCAATTTAGGGTTTTAGAAAAAAAATTCAATTCAATTCAATTTAGGGTTTCAATTTCTAAGCAATTAGGGTTTTTAATGCAATTTTTTTTGTTTCATTTCAAACTAGGGTTTTCAAATTCAATTTTTTTTGTTTGATTTGAATTTAGGATTTCAAAAAGCTTGATTAGGGTTCCTAAATGCAATTTTTTTATTTCATTTCAGGGTATGTGCAGGATCATCATGGAAAAAATAGGCCCTTAAGTGGCAAAAAATTTAAAAAATCAGAGTTAGGAAACTTGACGTAAAATTTGAATAAGTTATCTATATTATTTAAAAAATATGTAAGAATAGAATTTGTAGCAAACTAAATGTAGTTTCTAAACTACTAGGTTTTTTTTTTTTTTAAATCTATTTGGTGAAAATTTCAAATTTCAATACAGTGGTACTTAAATTTCAGGGAAAAAATAAGAAGTGGGTGTCTATCTAACCACCCTAACCAAAATAAAATGATAATATTTTTTTTATAATATTTTAGATATAAGTAGAGGACTCATGCCCCAATGTGATGCATATTTTTTTTGTAATTTTTTTCCAAGTAAATAATTAATTATGATTTTTTATTACAACCTTTTAAAAAATATAAAACTCGTATTTTTGACCACCTTAACTTGGTCAAAACTTCATGAAATTCAATTTTTTTTTTAATCCTATAGTATGTGAAGCATAGAATGTGACACATCTTTTGGATTCAAAAACTGTGATAATGTTTGAAAGCTATAGATGTTTTTCAATCAGCCTATCAATTAGGACTTTAGTCATAATTTGAATAGAAAATGAATAATAAATACTTATTAAATTCAAAGTAAAGCATAATTTATATCGATGGAAAGTTGAGAATCTCCTTTAAAAACCCTTTTTGTTTCATCAATTTTGGGTAAAAAAATAGTCGTCAGCCGCATACCCATCATATTGCCACTTTTTGGCCCATCATGATCCTGCACATACCCTTCAATTTCTAGGGCTTTGAAATGCAATTTTTTTTGTTTCATTTCAATTAGGGTTTTCAAATACATGTTTTTTTGGTTTGATCGAACAATTTAGGTTTCAAAAGCTAAATTTTGTTTCTAAAATACAATTCAAGGTTCATTTTTTCATTTATATTCAATATCTTTAGGTTTCATTGCATTCTTTCATCTATTTCTACAATTTCTCATTTCTACTATAATAGGAAATAAAATTCTTAAAATGTCAAATAAATTAAAAAAAAACATGCTAAAATCATTTCTTCTATTGAAAATTTCAATAAAAAATGAAAAAATGCAAAAAAATGGTGGTGGACAGGTACCTGAAGGTTGTTTCTAGTGGTCATTGTCGCTCACAACTCGGGATCTCGTGTGCTGCTAAAATGAAGGTTTGTTCATTTTTAAAAAATAAATACCATTTGCAAAATGGGATCTTGATTATTACAAAACAAGATCCTGATTTTTATAAATCAAGATCCCATTTCATAGTAATCGGGATCTCATTTCGTGTCCATTGGTTCGGGACCCTTTAACAAATGGGATCTCAATTTTTTAAAAATCAGGATCCCATTTGACATTTAGGCTCAGGATCCTGAAGCTAAACAGGATCTCGATTTTTAAAAATTGGGATCCCGTTTATAAAAATCGGGATCCCATTTTTGCAATTCCGATTTCATTCTTTCGGCTAAGGAAAAAACTTTCACATTTCATGGACTCAACTTTGTGCACTTACCCCATTTCTTGCATAAACAGATAAGAGTTAACTGTTTTCCTATGCAAATCCGGAATTTCATTAGTGATACTTTGTAGAGCACATCCCATGACGATTCACATAGTATTAATGATCAACTCACAAACAGTAGACATAGAAAAATATCATTTTCAATCATAGCTTCTCTAGTTCCTTGATATCCTTGATTTCCTTTTGAGAAATGATAACAACAATCATAATGCCAATAATTTGAACATTTGTGAAAGTGAAAAATATGTGATTCATAGTATCGTCACCAAATGAGACTTGTTTTCAGTTGATCTTTTTGTTGTTGGTTTAGATGGTTGTTTTTGGTGAGTCTGATTGATGTTCAATGTTGTAGCTCACTTGATTGTTGTGTTTTTGTCATACTATTGTTTGTCTGTCACTTTTAAGCTCAAAGATAGATTTTCCCCCAGTGAGTTCAGGATTTTTCCCCTAGTGGAAACAAACCAAATTATTATGGATATGTACAATGATCAACAAGCCAAGGTGAGACATGACCGATACCACAAAATATGTACATGAGGCTTAAATGAAGGATGTGGATAGTGATAGAAAAGAGCCAATGGTCGACACATGTTCCTATAAAGGAAGAAGCTAGCCTATCACAAATAGCGCATGTTGCCAAGTTTTCACTACTTGCCTTTTATTGCACTTTTTTCAGATTTTGTGATTTTTCTGTATTTTTCCCTTTTTTGATTTTTTTTGTATTTTTTCTTTTTTTTTATTTTTTTGTACTTTCTCTTTTTTGATTTTTTTGTATTTTTCTCTTTTTTTATTTTTTATTTTTCCACCAAGATGCTTGTTTTCCAGGTTTTCACTAGGGCGACCATTTTTTTTAAGACATTTTCTGATGTTTTTAGATTTTTTCAAGACTTTTTCTAATGTTTTTGGATTTCTCAAGACTTTTTTCTGATGTTTTTGGATTTTTTCATGACTTTTTCTAGTTTTTTTTTGGATTTTTTCAAGAATTTTTCCCATGCAGTGGATGAGTCATGTGTAGAATTTCTTGAGATGGAGGTTGTTTATGGGCTCTTCAAATAGGTCGCCTTCTGGCGTGGATAGCTGGTATGCTCCTGACCCATAGACTGACACAACGACAAAGGGGCCCAACCAATTAAGTTCAAACTTTCCTTTCTTCTCTCTATCTTGATGGTTGTGTGGGTTCTCCTTCAATACTAAATCACCAACTTGAAATGTTCGAGGTTTGACCTTATGATTATAACTTTTGGAAATTTGTTGTTGGTAGGATTTCAGGTGGTTCACTGCATGTTGGCATCGTTCATCTAATAGTTCTAGTTCTTGCAATCTAGACACCTGACAGTCTTCATCAGAGATGAAACCCTTCAATGAAACCCAAAGTGATAGTAATTCAACCTCAATGGGTACAATGGCCATAGACCCATATACAAGAGTATATGGTGTGGCTATTGTTGGTGTGTGAATACTGGTGCAGTACGCTCATAGAGTAGGGTTTAATTGGATGTGCTAATCATGTCCAGTGTCATTGACTGTTTTCTTCAAGATTTTTAGAATAATTTTGTTGGAGGCCTCTGCTTGACCATTTCCCTGAGGGTAATATGGTGTAGAGAAGCAATGCTAGATATTGAAATTTTTACACAATTATTGCATGTCTTAATTTTTGAACAGTCTTCCACTGTCAGTGACAATGGATTGAGGGATGTCATACTGACAGATGATGTAATTGAGGATGAATGATGAGATTTACTTTATTGTTATGGTGATTAGGGGAATGACTTCAATCCACTTCGTGAAGTATTCTATAGCTATGATGATAAACTTGTGTCCATTTGACAAAGATGGATGAATTTTACCAACAAGATCTAGTCTCCATTGACAAAAGGGCCACATAGATGCAAAAGGTTGAAGTTCCTACACTGGTGTGTGGATGAGGTTTCCATGAATCTAACACTTTTGGAATTTCTTGGCTAACTGAAAAGACTCCTCCATGTTTGGCTAGTAATAACCTAAATGAAGGAGTTTCTTGGCTAAGGTTAAACCGCTTGAATGAGTTTTGCAAAAACCCTCATGGACTTCCCATAAATCCATTTCAGACTCATCATGTTCTAGACATCAGAGGAGAGTTCCATCAAGACCTCATTGGTATAGTAAATCCATGATAAGAATATGTCAGGCGGCTCGGTGAATGAAATTGCATTTTGACTTTTAGATAGGTCGGGTGGAAGGATGTAATCTTTTAGGTAAGTATAAATTTTACCATAGATTGAGGTATTGGTATCAGATAGGTGACAAATAACTTGGGATTTAGTATCATCATAATGGGGAGAACAGTTTTTCCACCAAGAACTCGTAACAACTTCTCTTCTCTAGAATTTGTAACAAGGAAGCAATAGTAGCCATGGCATCGACAACTTCATTTTCCACTCTTGAAATCTATTCAAATTTGATATCCACAAAGTATTTCTTGAAATCATCCATCATTATTTTGTAGGGAATCAATTTTTCATCCTTTGTATGATAATAATCATTGACTTGGTTAATGACTAGCTGAGAATCTTCATATACTTGCAATTCTAGGATTTTCCATTCTAAATTTTTTTTAATGCCAATGATTAATGCTTCATACTCTGCCATATTGTTGGTACAAGGGAACATCAATCTGTATGATTTTGGTATGGTATGTCCTTGTGGAGTGACAAGTAGTATTTCGGCCCCTGATCCATGTTGAGTGTGTGATCTATCAAAGTGTAATGTCCACTATTTCACAGGCAAGGTAAGGACATCAGTTTCTAGAAATTCAATGTGTAAAGGATGATTATCTAGTAGAGGTACCTCTGATAACTAGTTAGCAATAGCTTGTCCTTTTATTGTTTTCCTATCCACATATTGGATGTAAAATTCACTTAGTATCATAACCCACTTGATCAGTCTTCCAGTTAGGTTATCTTTACTGAGAAGGTATTTGAGTGGATCTATTTTGGCTATCAACTTGATGGTGTGAGTTAGCATGTAGTGTCGTAGTTGTTGGGTAGCAAACACTACTACCAAGTAAGATTTTTCAATGGAGGTATATTTGATCTCATATCCATTTAGTGTTATACTGATGTAGTAAATTTCCCTCTCTTTCCCTGTTGAATCTTCTTGTGCTAATAGGGCTCCCAATGATGTCTCAGTTGTTGCGATGTATAACAAGAGTGGTTTTCCTTCTGATGGTGGTACTAAGATAGGTGGATTCATTAGATATTGTTTCAATTGGTTGAAGGCTCCTTCACATTTCTCATCCCATCGAAAAGAAACATTTTTATGCAGCGAGTGAAAGGATGGGTCTTGTCCGCTAGTTGTGAAATAAATTTGTGGATTGACTGGAACCTTCCTTGTAGAGATCATAACTGGCTGATGTTTTTCAGTGGTGGCATTTCCATGATAGCTTTAACTTTGGTTGGGTTTACCTCAATTCCCTTTTCTGAGACTATGTACTGCAGGAGTTAGGCTAATGTTACCCCAAACACACATTTCTTTGGGTTTAGTCACACATTGAATTTCTCTAGTCTAGTGAAGATTTTGTCTAATATCTCTAAGTTCCCTTCTCTGGTCTATGATTTAGCTAATAGATCATCCACATAGTCTTCTATGAAAGTATGCATCATATCATGAAAAATTATTGTCATGGCATGTTGATAAGTGGCTCCTGCATTCTTCAATCCAAATGGCATGATGTTCCAATAGAATGTTCCCCACGGATAGGTAAAGGTTGTCTTATCTTGATCCTTTGGAGCTATCTTGATTTGATTATACCTGAGAAAACCATCCATAAGTGATAATATTCCATTTCCTACCATTAAGTCTACTATATGTCTATGTTAGGTAGAGGAAAATCATATTTAGGACAAGCTTTATTAAGATCTTAGAAATCTGTGCAAATTCAAATGTTGTTATCCATCTTGGAGATTGGTACAATATTGGATATCCACTCGGCATAGTCAATGGGCCTGATGAATCTTGCATCTAACAACTTCTTCAGCTCTGCTTTTACCAATAAGGCAATATGTGGGTGCATTTTCCTTAGCTTCTTCTTAACTGGTTTAACTCTTGGTGGTAAGGATAGATGATGCATGATGAGTTCTAGATCAATCCCCGACATGTCGGCATATGACCAAGCAAATTTGAATTGTTTTTCTATGAAAAATCTGAGGAATCTTGGTTTTTCTTGGTCTTTCAAAGATGCCACTAGATGGATGGTCTTTAATGTTTATTCACGACTGATATTGATAGACTGTGTGGGTTCAATCAATACCTTTGATCTTTCCTGAAAGTGTTCAGGGAGAGTATCAAATCTTCCATCCTTCGATGCCTCAAAGAGGTTTTCACCATCGGATGCACTCTTTGTGTTTACTTTTTCTAGAAATGATATTGTCATTGAATGGTTTTCACCATCAGATCTGTTTCATGTATTATTCATTTTGCAGCTGGAAGATTTGATACTCCCCTTTTTGGAAGCTTTTTTATGATGTTCAAAGGTGGAATCTATTTTGGGATTGTTGGAATAGACAAAATTAACTATGGCATAATCATTTGGGAAGGTAGGGATGTCAAATGGCTCGGTTAGGTCCCAAACTATGAGTTCAGGATGTACTAGGGGTAAGAAGTCACTAGACTGGTTAAGGTTAGAGATGGTAAGAGTCCTGATGGTAGTGTCTTTTATTTTTTCAATAGCAAGATCAAGGTCTATAAGGTAACTCTTCTCTGAATTATCTGTTTCACTCCCAATCGAATCGTCTTCGCTGGAATCATCAATGTGTTGTGATCCTAATTCAAATAGTCTAGAACCTGACCCTTGTCCCTCCTCAAGTAGGGGTGCATATTTGTGTACCACATCAATGTCCTTTTTGTGACAAGACTCTTCAAATAGTGAATCCCACTCATATTCATTGGAATCAATCTCATGATCATCACTAGCTTGTAATTGCAAGATTCTTTCAACCACCCTCTGAGTCATCTCTTCTTTTGCTTCTTCTTTATAACCCAACCCATTCTTTTCTTTTGGATTGATTAAGAGGGGTTGGATTGGTTCTAGAATTCCTTCCTTTCTTTTCCCTACAGGACCTTTTCCCTTATATCCCATCTTTTCCATAACAGTGAAGCCTTTTCCATATTGTGTTGTTTGTACATTTGCAGTTGCTATTTGGGATTCTTCTTCATCCTTATAAAGAAATTTTAGAATATCTTTGTCTTATGATTTGTCAACAATAGTTCTTGCTTTTACAAACTAACCATCAGAGAGTGTAACTAGTGGTGATGTCTGTTGTGTTGATGTTGAGTGTTGCCCATATGACTTTGGGGAAGAGAACTATGAAAGACATAGAGAACGTGGAAGGAGCAACTTCTTCTTTCTTCTCAGGTTTTTTAGACATGGAGTCAGATTGACCTTTATGATTTGAGGAAATGACCAACGGTTTGGATGGGGAACTTGATTGACTTTGATCAATGGAAGGGATGGGAGTAGAAGCTTCTTTGTTATGAGGAACAAAGATATCTTGGACATATTTCAGGGTATTGCAATACTAAGGACTATTTGAATCAGTCGAGATGGTGATTTCTTGGCCATCACAAGGAAATTTCAAACATTGGTGGTATGTTGACGGGACCACTTGCATTTCATGGATCCATGGGTGACCCAATAGTATGTTGTAGGTCAAATCCTTGTCTAAGACTTGGCAGATTACATCTTTCTAAATCGGTCCTACTTGAATAGGTAAGACAATCAATCCTTGTGAAGATCTTTCCTCATCATAATATGATTTTATTGTAATCTTTTTCTTTGAATCAATTGCATTCTCAAAAATTCCCAAGACACGAACGAGCTTTAAAGTACATATATTTAGGTCGGCTCATCCATCTATTAGGACGCGTTTGATACGGTGTTTATGAATTAGGACCTCAATATGAAGAGCGGCATTATGGGGATGAGAAATAGATGCGTCATCATTTTTTGAGAAGGATAAGCAATGTGTCATGGTCAAATGTCCCACCATGGCTTCGAATTTACAAACTTCCAAATTTGTTGGTACTGTTGTGTCTACTAGGCCTTTTTCCAAAATCTCTTTGTGGGCAGGTGAAATTTTGATATTTGTGTAGGCATCTTTTGTAATTGGTCCACTATGTTATATTGATTGGATGAGGTAGCGGGTGTTTTAGATGAACTTCCTTTTAGGACATATTTGGCATGTGCCCTCGTGGTTGCATTTACTGGCATGTTGTCTTGTTTCCCATTGATTTTAATAACATTGACTTGAGTATCAATTGTTGTCATATCTAGTTTGATGTCATTAATTTTATTTTTAAGGATGATGATGTCTTGTTCTTGTTCAATTGGAATGTCATAGATTGGATCATTTTTTGTAGTAATGTCTTGATTGTCATTAGTTTTGATGTTATTCATTTGATCTCCCGCTATTGAGATATGATTTATGACAGTATCATGAACACATTTTACATTCTTTCCTTTGTTGTTTGTTGTAGAGGACTCCCCTTTTTCATAATTTGGTAAAGGATTTTTAAATGCTTCGTGATCTACATTTGTGTGGGGTCCTTCTATTCGTATGACCTTATCATCTATTAGATCTTTTATCTTATGCTTTAATTGCATGCAGCTATTTGTTTGATGACATTTGAACCGATGAAATTCACAGTAATAAGCATCATTCCACCATGATGATTTTACTTTTGGTTCAAAGCCTTGAGTGTCAGGTAGCATTTTGAGGTTATTTGCAAGAAGTTCCCTCAATGCAAATTTGTGTGATTGACCCAAAGGTGTGAATTTTTTGTGGTTTGATTGTGTTTGATATGGTGGAGGTTTTGATGTGGTATTAATTTGATTGTGGCTATTTTGATTGTTAGATTGGTTGGTATTTTGATTAGTGCCTTGATTAATGTTTTGATCAGTCTTAGTTGTGGTTCCCAATAGATTAAAGACTGGTTTCACATTGTGTGTTTCGGTGGCACCATCATTAGCATTCTTGTTCCTTGTCCAAAATTTGGGTTTCTCATTGTTGTGATGGTTAGAAGAGCTAGAATTATTTGATCCTTCATTGTGAATTTTCACTGCCCCTCTTTTAACTAAAGCTTCTTCAATTTTGACACCGTTTTCTAGCATCTTCTCAAAGCTAGGGGGAAATTGTAATTGCGGCCTATAGCTCATCTCACTGTTAAGGTTATCAATAAAAATATCTATCTTTTCTTGCTCAGGTATGAGATGAGCGTATCGAGCAAATAACCTTCTCCACCTTTGTAAGAATATGAGAAAGGATTCCCCTTGTTTTTGTTTGGTATTACAAAGATCCTTCATGGTTATCTCATGTGCAATGTTATATGAAGATTGCGTGATAAATTTGTTGACAAGTTCTTCAAAGGATTTTATGCCTAGTTGTAATTTTGAAAAAAATCCATAAAATGGCCTCCTAAGCTGTGAGGGAAAAGTCTCATCAAGTATGTGTCCTCATGACCAAACTCAAGACTCATTGTTCGAAATTCTTGCACATGATCTATGGGGTCTGATTTTCCATTGTATTTGTCGTATTTTGGTAGGTCACAATTTGGGGGAAATGGTATCATGTTTAACTTTCTATCAAAGGGGTAGAGGCAAATATCTTCTAACAAGTACCTTTTGGTAGTCCCTCCTTGCATGTCTTGCAATTGTTGTTGAAGGTTCTTCATTTGATGTGTTAGGGCAGCCATTTGATATGTATTTGGTGTTTCAATGTCAATTTTCTTTGGGGTTCCCTTGAATTTATTGACATCAAAATCACTTGGTAACTTGACCCCTTGGTTTGCTAACATTAGAAGGTATTTTTCTCCATCCCTTTCAAAGATTCTCTCTAGCAATTTATGAAATTTGGGATCTTGGTTTTCTTGTTCTATTTCCTCCTCTATTATTTCTTCTGTTTCATTTTGAGAAATTTTGTGAAAGGGATTTTCTTCTAGTTCACCCATGGTATTTTGAGGTTCAAGTTCCTTATCCTTAAGTTTTTTCTTTTGGTACCTTATTAAAATGGGCATGCAAATGATGAAGGTTTGCTAAATTTTCATTGTTGTTTAGGAGTGCCAAGGAATAGCTAATAAGTCGAATAGAATAATGAGTCCTATTGATGGGACCAAGGTAATAAAATTTGATGTAAAGTGTATTGTTTCTGGATGAAGGATGATAAATCTTGATGGGGAAACTCAACTTGATGGTCAAATTTGGATTTTGATGATGATTGGGCACTTTTAGACATTTGATCAAAGTTTAGGTAAAGAATTTCACTTGTAGAGGTCAATTTTAACAATTTTAGACTCTAAGGAACCTAAGGAATAATTTTGAACTTGAGAAGATCCTAAAATTTTGGTTCCAACTGTGAAATAGGGGACAAATTTCCTTCCTAGATGAGATGCTCAGATCTTTGGAAGATTCTTGGATTTTGACAATAGTAAAATGAATACAAGTTGGGATTGTTCTTTGAAGCTCTTTTGTAGAAATTGAAGACCAATCTCTCTCTAAATTCGTAGAGCGTTGAAAGACGCTTTTGATGAGCTTTTGGACTAAGAACTATGGATTTTGGTTTCCGTATTTTAATCTTTCAAGAAATCATTTGATAAAGAACATGTTTAGACTCTGTTGTACCTGAGGGATGATTCTGGATTGGAAAGTATTTTGAATTCTAGTTTCAAAATGTCAGATAGGAGTCAAATTCAGCTCTTTGGTTATGCACTGTAATAGTCAATGTATGCGCTAAAAGGAAGATGTGCTATAGCATGGCTTGGATGCACCATAGAAAGGTTGGTATGCATCATAGAATCAAGTGGATGTGCTAGGGAATAACTCAAATGTGCACAATTTTTAGGTTTATGTGCCACAAAATTTGGTAAATATGTCACAGAATGCAAGGTATGCACTGGAAAATTAGGTATATGCACCGTAACAGAGGGTGAATGCGCTAGCCAAATTGGGGAATGCACTGTAACAGAGGGTAGATGCATTGGAAAAATTAGTAAATGCACCAAAATAAGTAGTGTATGCACTGAACAGGGGAATATAATAGTTTCTTGCCAATTTGTTTGATTTTCTTGGTTTTTTAGTCAGAGAATGGTTTGTTTCAAATGATGTTTTCTGAATCACATTTTTTCACTTTCAGTGAGTAAGGTTTTGTTTGAAGTTTGTTTCGAAAACACTTTAACAAACACAATCAAGCAAATGTACACTCCTAAGGTTTTGTAAGACTATATTATTTTAGATCCCATGCAGATTTTACTCCAACTGCACTTATTCTTAGCAGATGAATTCAGAAGCTTGGCCACACAGACTCCCCCTTACAGTGCACTCACTTCTCAGGTCAACCAAGCTTCTATCCCCCATAAAACTCCCATGGAAAGCTGATCATCTCTACTAAAAATTGTGAGAATGTGGATGCCTTTGCAATGACCATTGTCGTACTAAAGAATATATAAAGGTTTTAGGCCAACTACAAAAAGGGTTCTAGTATGGAAATTCCATTGGTGGGGGATAATCCATATGACAAGAGACCATTGTTGCCCTTCTCATTGAAACCATCCTTGTGATACTTTCCTTCCAACAAGTACCCACACTTATATACCGGTTGGAAGTCACTTGGCTTTAGTGTGTTACCGGTTGGGTCATTCCCTTGGGTGATTACTTTTTCCCACAAGACAGGCCCTCTAAGTTAAACAAAAGTAAGCAAGTATACAGTAAGCTGATGCGCTAAAAAGGTAAATGCACTATAGAAATAAGTCAATGCGCCATAGAAAACATGAAATGCGCTACAGGAAGTGGTAAATGTGCTATAGAAACCCCTCGATGCGCCATAGAATGGTGTGGATGCACTAGAGAAATCCATTGTTGCACCGGAGGAATTAGCAGTTGTGCCAGAGAAACTCACATCTGAACCTATAAAGCATACTTTCTAGAAAAATATCAAAATAATAGGGGCTAGGCCCCACGGTGGGTGCCAATTTATGTGTGTGAGAAAATATGTGAATTAAATTAATCAATAACACACAATAGATGCAATGTATTAGATTAAGGAAATATAAATTAACAACACAATTCGATAAAATGATTCCTTAAAGCCATTCCATCTTCCTCTATTCTTAAGGATCCTGACAATAGTGCTCTCAGATCTTAATTATGCACTGAATTATAGGGATGGCACCTAGGAAATGAGTAGCCATTACACTAGAATGCATAAACTATATCTACACCTACATGATTTTGATGTTTTTGATTGATAATGGACTAAATGATATGTTGAATGGTGAATTGTTGTATACATAATGCTAATGAAATGATGCAATGCTAAATTAAACTAATGGAGATGCTATGAGAATGATTCTAAATAATGTATGCAAACTAAGACACATCTAAGAAAGCAGCCATGATTCTAATTTACTTGCTAAACTACTCCAAATACTGAATCAAAATGTAAACTAAGCTCTCAAATGCTAAGATGATTTTTGTAGAGTAATGTTATGCAATGTTCTCTTATCAAAAGTTTTAAATGAGCCTCTATCTATATATTTCACCAAGGCATCAGGTGAGTTGGTAGCAATGGATGATCAAGACTCTATCCGGAGGGATCAACAATGAGAAATGAGGAAGTTGGAGAGAAATAAGGAAGTTTTCCCCTTTAATAGAACAATCTTGCCAAGTGTAGAAAAGAATAAATGGAAAGAAGAAGCCATGCATCCTTGAGTTGGTTGAGATTGTTGAGGGTAAATACCCATTTTAGAAATTAGGAATAATTATTTTCATGTGACACATGGTGAGTTGGAAGAAGATGTGGAAGGAGGTTAGAAGAATATGGAGAAACGTGACAAAATTTGAATTAAAAATTCAAATTTAATGAGAGGGAATTAATCAAATAAAAAAAAATTAGTTAAATTTTTCCATTTAATTAAATCATGAAGAAAGCAATTTAGATAAGAGGAATTAAGAAATAAGAACTATATAAATAAACTTTACAATTTATTTATATAGTAGAGGAAATAACGATTTTTATTAATCAAATAACCAGTATTCTATTAATATTCTCCAGACCAATTTTGGATGTATACAGTAGGCAATATTGTTTTATCTGCGATAAGGTACTGTTGATTACTTCTAATTTTGATAAGGTGCTATTGAGAAAAGACTATATTGTTTGTGAAAATGACTATTGTTTGGTTTAAGGTTCACGTTTTGTGTCTATGGTTTTTCATGGGTTCCTAGCTATCATTTTTTGTGTTTTGTGGGTTTCTACATTTGGGTCGGTCTTCAAACCAATATTGTTTGATTTATGGCTTCCATTTTGTGGTTACATTTGCAATGGAATAAAATAGTTAATGCTACACACTTTGTGTTAGCTTCCATTAGGCATTGTTGATTATAGTTCTCTTGCTTAAGCCATATTGTTTCATTTTCGAGGTGTTGTTGAAAAGGTTGTATTGTTTCAATTTTTGATGGGGTTCTGTTGAGAAAGGAGTGTTTTTTTGCATGGGTTTGTAACTGTCAATTTTTGTAGAGGTTTTTGTTTAATGTTTGCATTTTTTGGGTATGTTTGCAACGAAATAAAATTGTTGATGTTATGCAGTTTTTGTCAATTGTTATTGTATAGCTTGGGCTATATTGTCTCATTTTCGATGAGGTGTTCAAAAGGCTATATTGTTTCAATTTTTGATAGGGTGATGTTGAGGAAAGACTTTATTGGTTGTTAAAATAAATATTGTTTCGTTTGTGGTTGTGTTATGTGGCTATCGTTTTGCATGGATTTTGTGGGTTTTTGTGCCTGGGTTGCTGTTGAAACCAATGTTGGTTGATTTGTGGCTTTCGTTTTGTGGTCATGGGTGGAACAGAATGAAATAGTTAATGTTGTACAGTCTATGTTTGGTTACATTAGGTATTGTTTATTATTCTTCTCTGTCTTAGTCTACATTGTATCATTTTAGATGAGGTGTTGTTGAAAAGGTTGTATTGTTTCAATTGTCAATAAGGTTTTGTTCATAAAGGAGTATAAGTTTTGATGGGTTTGTCACTGTTAATTTTCAAGAGGGTGTTGTTGAGAAGGCTATATTGTTTCTATTTGTGATAAGTTTTTGTTGAGAAATAAGTATATTTTTACTTGGGTTGATTATTGTGAATCTTTGTTGGTTTCTCTTTATGGGTTCCATTTTTTGGCTATGTTTGGAACAAAAATATAATTGTTAACCTTATGTAGTCTTTGTTGGTTGTTGTTGTGTATCCTGGGCTATATTGTTTCATTCTTTCCAAGGTGTTGTTGAGAAGTGTTTGAATTCTCGTTAAGGCATTCTTGGGAAATGACTATGCCAGCTTGGGTTATATTTTTACATTGGATTGTTGTCCATTTTTTTGTGCTTTGTGCAATCAACAATGGGTTGATATTATATAGTTTATGTTTGTTTCCATTATGGATTGTTAATTTTTGTTATTTGGCTTAGGCTATGTTGTTTAATTTTTGATAGGGTCTTGCTGAAGAGGTTGTATCATTTAAATTTTTTGATAGTGTGTTGTTAAAAAGGCTAGATTCTCTCAATTTTTGATAAGGTTTTGTTCAGGAAAGAGTATACTTTAATATATATATGTATATATATGTATATATAAACATGAATATATATATATATATGTAAATTTCCTATCGGTTTATATTTATGGCTTGCGTTTTGTGGCTATGTTGGCAACGAAACAAAATTGTTGGTGTTATGTAGTTTTTGACGATCTATGTTGTCTAGCTCTGGCTTTATTGTGCCATTTTTTATAAGGTTCTGTTCAAAAGGCTATATTGTTTCAATTTTTGATAAGGTGTCGTTGAGAAAAGACTATATTTTTTGTTGAAAGAAATATTGTTTTGTTTATGGTTGTGTTATGTGGCTATTATTTTCATTGGGTTTTGTGGCTACAGTTTTGTGGGTTTGTCCAACTAGGTTGTTGTTGAAACCAATGTTGCTTGATTTATGGCTTCTGTTTTGTGGTTATGGTTGGAAGAAAATAGAATAGTTAATGTTGTACACTTTATGCTTTGTTGCATTCGGTATTGTCGATTATTGTTCTCTATCTTAAGCTATATTGTTTCATTTCTGATAAGGTGTTGTTGAAAAGGCTATATTGTTTGCATTTTTTATAAGGTTGTGCTAAAAAAAAAGTATATTTTTTAGATGGGTTTGTCACTGTTAATTTTTTAGAAGGTTTTGTTGAGAAGGCTATATCGTTTCAATTTTTTGATAGGGTTCTATTGAGAAATTAGTATATTTTAACTTTGGTTTGTTTCTGTGAATCGTTGTGGGTTTCTTCTTATGGATTATGTTTTATGGCTATGTTTGGAATGAAATAAAATTGGTTATGTTATGAAATTTTTTTTGGTTGTTGTTGTGTATCTTGGGCTATATTGTTTCCTCCTCAAAAAGGGCACTGTATTTTTTTTGATTGTTGATGGCTAGCTTGGGTTGTTTTTTGCCTTGGTTTGTTACTGTGCATTTTTTTGTGCTTTGCAACAATCAATAGTACCCTTTGGAAAATAACATAGATTGTTTTAGAGATACTCGAGGAATGGTTTTCTCAATATGCACCGCTTACCTTGCCTCTCTGTGCTCCCTTCGACTATGACTCTTCCAGTTTTCTTTATGTGTGCTTTGTACTTTCCCCACTGCCCACAAAAAAATGGGCAGGGAATTTTCTCGCACAAAAATTTTGTACTTCTTTTGCAGTCATCGAGCCATGCAAAAAAACACAAAATAACCTGCAACCACCTTCACAAAAATTCCACAACCAATGATTGCACTTGCACCTTCACAAAAGATTACCCTCCCCGCTCATAGTTATTATATATATGTACATATATATATGTATATATATGTATATCTATATGTATGTGTATATATATATGTGTGTATATATCTATATATTTGTATATGTATATGTATGCATATATATGTATATGTATATGCATATGTATATGTATATGTATATGTATATATTTATGCCTTTCATTTTGTGGTGATGGTTGGTATGGAATAAAATTGTTACTGTTGTACACTTTATGTTTGGTTACATTGGGTGTTGTTGATTATTGTTCTTTGTCTTATGCTATATTGTTTCACTTTGGAAAATGTGTTGTTTTTGAAAAGGAAAAAATAGGTTTTACAGGGACCTGAAACCGCAGAGTTTAAACAACAAAAGATAACAGAAAAGTACAAACAAGCAAACGGCTGTCCCAAAAAAGACACGACAGCACCAAGAGACAACAGGGACCAAAAAAGGACCGCCCAAAAAAACCAGCAACAAACACCACCAGGCTACTCCAAGGTGTTCAGTAACTCCACAGCCTCCTTTTCAACATCATTCATGTCCTATAACCCCTGCTTGAGAATTTGAGTTGTATGTGTTTGGAAAAGGTGTTGTTGAAAAGGCTATATTGTTTCAATTTATGGTACACTTCTATTCAGAAAGGAATCTATTTTTGGATGGGTTTGTTACTATTAATTTCTGAGGAGGTGCTGATGGGAACACTATATTGTTTAGTTTTTCCATAAGGTTTTTTTGAGAAATGGGCATATTTTTGCTTCAGTTTTTTAATGTGAATCTTTGTGGGTTTATGTTTATGGCTTCCATTTTGTGGATATGTTTGGAATGCAATAAAAATTTTAACGTTATGCAACTTTTGTTGGTATTGTGATTTTTTGTGGGATGCTTCTAATGGATTATGTTTTCTACTTATGTCGGCAACATAATAAAATTTTAAAGATCATGCAGATTTTGTAGATTGTTGTTGGGTGGCTTGGGTTATATTCTACCATTGGTTTGTTACTTTGCATTTTTCCCAGCTTTGTGCAATGAACAATGCATGTATATGTGCATCTAACTTCAGATATATATATATATATATATATATGTATATATATATATGCATATATATGTGTATATATATATATTTATATTTATGTACGTATATATATATATACATATATGTATATATATATATATATATATGTATACATATATGTATATATATCTATGTATACATATATGTATATATATCTATGTATATATATATATATTGTCATGCTGTAAATTTTACATGAAGGACAAAATACAATCAACAAAAAAAAAAATTAACAATGCCACAGAGTGCTAGCTGAAACACAACATTCGATAAACATGCACATGCATGGTTGTATATTACTCGCATCGAAGAATGTTTCTCATGCAACATCAGTATCAACATGTCGCCCAAGAGCGCGGTGAAGGGAAAAAATAAATGAGGTCAGGTACGTAGAGTCCATGGTGCTCACCCTTAAACAACTTTGGGTCAACCCTAAGGCGTAGGTTACACTAGGTTTACATAATGTACCTTTTACAAAAACATTAGTATTCATGGGGTTACATCACATCCTAGAGTTATGCTTATTACAATATTGTGACGATTGTTCTAGGGTTATAGTTTGAATGAGTAACCTCAATTTAAAATTTTATTATAATAATAGTATTATCTCTTTCCCTTAAGAAACATCTAGCTTAATCAACGAGATAATTATCTTATCTTATATTACCTTCTCGACAAAATGGTTTCCCATAGTAAAATTTGTCTTATTCAATTTTGTTAATTCGAAGAGAATAGTGCATATTAGTGTGGCGAAAAATTTATATATATTCTTATGTATATGTATATGCAAATACCATAGTAGCATTTCCTCATTTAATTTTAAGCTTATACAAATATATAAAAATCATTATAAACAATTCACTTTTCTTTAACAATCAAATTATTTATAAACATTCCCAACAACGTGCCACTTGAGGGCGAGTCAAAGGAAGGAAACAACATCGAGTACACGGAATTCATTACGCACGCCCTTCAACCAAGGATGGGATGGCTCAAAACCTAGGTTAAGGTTATGCTAGGTTTCAAATAAAATCCAAGGCTATCAGTGGCAAACTCGAACTCACCTTGATGACATCCTTCACCCTATCAAGAAAGGATTATTAATCAATTGAAAGATTAACTAACTTTAGTGATCATTTTTTTTGTCACCAACCTTAACGATATTATTGTTATATGGTTGTAATGTTAATGATATAGTAAATTAATTGTTCATAATCACATTAATATAAATGTGGTTCATATGTGATCCTCAAATTTAATTTACTAAACCTAAAAAAAATTTATTAAGGAGTAATTATCTTAGTGATAATCCCATTGATTTATTCCTATATATTGATTTCAAGAAAAATGACAATTAATAATTAAATAACTAAGTTATTATAAAAATTTAAAAATAAGCAAATAAAGCAAATATCACAATTTTAAAATGTATTATATAAACTCATCATGATAAAAAGAGGAAACTATTTATATACACATATTTCCCACTTTATTTTATAAATATCATATTAAAATAGATGAGAGTCTCTTTAAGAATCCTTATTAAAAGAAATAAAAATCTAGGTCTTTAAGAAATACACGATTCCTTTTCTTCCATAAGGCTTAAGAGCTTATTAGAAGGCATATTATAATGTGAATAGATTTTTAAAGAACTTATTTTATTGAGGAGTATAGTTTAATGTGAAAAGATTTTTAAGATTGTGACTTCCTCTTAATTTTAAATGCAATAAAAGCCTTGCTCTAACTACTTGTATCATTGGTATTTTTATAATACCAATATTATAGCTATAACGGAACTGATAATATGGGCATCCACAGTAATAGTATAAGTATGTTGTAGTTTTAGGATTATAGAAATGTTCGTTATAGTGCTAATAAAAAAAAACTCTCCCTTTTAAGTTATAAAGGCAAAACAACACATTAAATTTAGAATTTATTATGATTATCGTTGAGTAAGTTAATTGCCCAAACCAATACAATAATGGATAATGATGTTAAAATAGCACAAGATATTAACTTGTATATATATATATATTATTATTTAGTTAATTTTTATTATTACACTAGCTGTACGCAAAAGTCTATTTACTGATGGTAACATTAATATCAAATTTTTTTCTTACCATTTTTGTATCAAAGAGTGTTAATTGGCTTATATAAAAAAAATAAAAAATTATTACTACTATTGTCACTGCTTAAATTTGCAATGGTGAAATTGTAAGTGTGAACTGCCAGTACTAAAAGTGACATTAATTTGTTATTATTTTGGGAGAACTACAACATTATCACTCTCTTATTACAATTGACTGGCCATTATTAACTTAACTTACTTCCATGATTACCACGCTTGCTGGCAGTGTTCAAACACATTGATGTTTAGGCGCTGGAGAGTAACACAGCTTTCTCCATGTTAAATGCAGCAGCACTAAAGTTAAATTAGGGACCGGTATCTTAATAAAGTCTCTAAACTATAGGTTTTCTGAACTTGGACACCACCGGAGGAAAATTAATGATATTCATTAATCTCAACCAGTACACACTACTTGGGCCTTACATCAACGTAAGGAGTTGAATTAATTCATGTTATTCTTCTCCTGCTGACAGGCTTGGGTGGTTGGTAATGGGTGAAGTAAAAGAAAAGCATAAAGGAAAATAATAAAGGCAGAACCTCAGAGTGATCACTAGAGGCAAGAAAGACCATTCTCATTTATTGCAGCTGGCAAATTAAGTAAGGCACACAGGGAAGATCTACTGGGATCTACGGCCAATCTCACCCAACCTTTCACATGCTAGCTACAATATCAATAACACAAAACAAACAACACTTCCAACAACTCTCATTAATTGGTTCAATGTGAGACTGGTGAGCTAAGCGATAAGCTACCATGAGATGATACACTACCCTCCTATATACTTGTTGTTGAGTGATGGCCGAAGTAATCTCCAGACTAAATGCATTAACATGGGCTCACTGTGTTATGAAAGAGACTCAGGAAATTCCATTTAATATCGGCCTCCATATTGGACTTAATGTTTCCCCATTTAAAAGCGGGAGAAGGCCACATTTCAAGGAAGGCAATGAGACTTAGTTTAGATATATATTTCTTTTGTTGTGACCAATTTCTCTACCACTTTATGTTCGAGCCTCTACATAAAGAAAGAAACGACTACCATAGGAGCAAGTTACAAGTAGATGTTATCCAACTACAAAGAGAGCATCACCTAACTGATAGAGGTTGTTTTAGGGTTAGTTTATATCATAGTTTCATCTACAAACAGAATGGTGTTTCTTATTAGCATAGATTCATTTCATTATTATGGTAAGTACACAATATACAAATCTGATTTTTCTCTTGAAATATTAACCATATATATATACAAATGAGGAATCAAATAGAACTTCCCTTCAACGAGATTCAACACATATAAGTAGGAATTAATGGAGAAATATTCTTTCTTTTTCTGTATCAAGAAATTGAAATACTTTCACTTCTCAGGAATCATTTATTCTACAGCACAACCATACACTAGATGGTAATCATGTTCCTTCATATGTACATTCTACGCATAGGAGGAATATTTAAACTGAACTCTTTCGATGCAACAATATACATAAAAAATATTTCAAGCACATTTTACTCATACAGATATATACCTACTTTCATTCGGCTTTACTATTAAGAGACAATAAAAAATGGGAGGAATAAAACTTAGTACTATTTTCATCATAGAAACGAGGAGGAGAAGGCAGATTAAACCACACATATTTTCAAAACATTCTTTTTTTTGTTCTTTCTTTTTTTTTTCTTTACATATCACAATACTTCCAATATTTTGCATATTTCCTCAAATACTTCAATACCCCCATAGTGGAATAATTCTTTTATAGCAAAACTCTCCAAAGTTTACAACCTGCACCAAAACACAATATTTCTCAATGGCCAAGGGTGTGCTCACCTCCCAACCTTGGGTTGGAAAACCAACCACCCCCCGAGCTAGGAGGTAACCAGGCTACCGGGTACACACGACAATAGGACAAATAAGCCATTACAACCACAACCCTCAAAATAAAATACTCCCAACCAAGATTCACACATTTACTTAGGGATTTCTTAAAAATCCAAGGATGGGGATAGAGTTGGACATCACTTCTATATGGGGAGATCTATTAGCAAGTATAAATAACCAAGAACACAATCTTTCTTCTTCTCCAATCAAACCATTCATCAAGCTCTTCATATCATACCTCCCCCATACAACAATCTTCCAATACAACATAAAATTATTAAACAAATTTGGGTACTCATACCCTTTCTTTTTCCTCTCCTTTTCAAAGGAGGAACAATCTCCCCATAGAGGTTCCTACTCTCTCATATCCCCCACAAGGATTGTCTTCCCACATTGGGTGAGTTTATCCTATACAACCCCAAACCAAACACATGGAAAATGCAAAGGCACATACAATGAACACACATTCCACATAAACCATCTTCCCACATTTTGAAACAAGAGATAGAAGAAAAAGAAAATTATACACAAAGGTAGAATAAAACCTACCTCAAATCCAAGCCAACAATGAATGAGGGTTGAATATGACTTCCAAATCTCTACTCCTCCAAGCCCAAGCCAACTTTTTTTTTTCCTTCTCCCAAGCAATCCAAACACCAAGACCCAAAGAAGAACCCTTTCTTTGGCTTTCCAAAGGGTTCAAATAGGAGTCAAGGGTTGGAAACCCTTGAAAGAGAGAGTGACACATGTCAATCTCCTATTCACTCCTATGGACACACCTCCCCACAAGTTCTCACACATGTGTGAACTCTTGGGGAAGTGAAAGGCCAAAGAGTGTTCAACACTCAAAAAGGCCTTCAAATCTCATAAATGATATTTTGGAACCAACACTCCAATCACATCCCCAAAATCCGTCACCCTTCTTAATGGCTGATTAAGAAGGGTCACAACTTGCAATTTTCAACAACTATGGGCTTGATTTGACCCCTAACCCATAGCTGACTATCCTAGGGGTTAATTAAGGGTCAATTAACCTAATTTAAGGACTAATTCAATCTTTTTAAACCCCTAAAGAGAAATTAAAATTAAAACATAATAAAATAATTTCCAAAATACCCCAAAATCTTCATCAGAAGTTCAATTGACTTTGAAAGCATAGTCAAAAGATTCAACACTAAATCTTTTTAATCACAAAATAAAATACAACACAAGAGTCTATGGTCCATTCTCCAAATGGACCATAGTGGGTTTTGCGTGGCTTACACAATCGGGTACCCTTGGTTACCTCCAATCCCATTGGCCATGGGCGTGTACCTGCACACTCAATTTCCACTTGTCAATATATCCAATATATGATAATCAATAATTAAATCTACAATTCTATATATATAATTAACATAATCAAATATTGAAATCGATGAATTAGAAATATCAATACCCATAATTTATTCTTTCTTTTGCAAATAAAATATTCTACAACCTTGCGACTAGTCATGACGTTATAAATAGATCACATCATCAATTAATTCAATTTCAACATCTTATCAATTATATACCAAAACCACTTACCCATTCTTACCATGATAATCATATTCAATTGAGCATATGAAATAAGAAATCATAACATGCATATAATAATCATAGACATCATAAATAGAAAAGAAACATAACACCCAAGGTCCATAATCATCCTGAATAGTCTAAACCACATAGAGTAGCAAAATTCTCGGACCAAAATACCACCAAATAGGGTGTATCAAATAGTAGGCCTCACATCTTCCCCCTCTAGGGATTAACTTCCTCCTGGAAGTTCCTCAAGGAAAGACAAGTAACCTAGTTTTAGGGTTAGAGAATATGACTCACATGAGGATTTCTATAATTCTAAATAATCCGACTTAGCACGACTCCATGCTTCATCTATTGAAGGAGATAAAAGAACCATGAGATTCATACCTGATTTAGAACAATCTGATTAATAATTTAATTCAATTATATGAAACATTGAACGAGCCATCTAAGGGAATGATTTCTAATAACACACTTCAATTACCCT
>VDFB02284085.1:0-41189 GCA_007258455.2 Sequoia sempervirens | reverse complement strand
TCAAGTCATTGTAAGGTCAGGGAAAAACCTCAACCATAAGTTTTACACAGGTAAGATGGTTAAATTTTTATATACGCGGTATTTCATACCACACATCAAAGGAAAGGAGAATCAAAGACAATGCAGGGTCGGGGAATCAACCCGACCCTGCAATATAAGTGTAGTGTAGGAAAAATTATCCATTTTTCACACTTAATTTGGGGAATCAATAATAAAATGGAATTAATTATGCCTTAATTTAGTGTTGTAATATGTATTTTACATGTTCACATTGAGTTTAGGGCCCTATTAAATAAAATAGACTTAATTGTGACTTAATGTGGTGTTGTAAAGTGTACCTTTACACTTTCACACTTATTTAGGGATTTTTTAATTAATTGAGGTTAAATTTCCTTAATTGGATGCTTTAATTCAAATCCAAGCCTAATTAATTATAATTTCTAAAGAGGAAACCCGACATTCATTAATGCCATAACATAACACTTATCATTGGAGAATGTGTGTCCTTGGTGAGTGACCTAGGACCCATTCGCCCAAGGGCAAATGGGTCCTCACTTAGACCTAGGACCTAAATTTTATTAGTTTCTTGGTAGTATTTTAATGATTTCAAATCTATATTCACATGTTAGCTTGTGTTATTTGAATTTTGGGAAATTAATGTTACATACCTATAAACATAAGGTCATTTTCACTGTCTCACCTAGAATTTTCAAGAGAGCATTCCTATAGCAAGTTTATGAGATCAAGAGAATTTTTAAGGCATTCAAGAGCATATTTACTAAATAATTATTGTAGCAATCAATATCCTATTATCATATCAAATTCTTCTTGCATCATGCATGTTTTTGGAGTTAATATGATGATGTAGGTTTCAAGATCCATTCAAGCATTCAATGCATTGTTTCAAATCAACTTTCAAGATCAAGATCCACATTCATTGAAGACATTTCATGCAAGTTGAAGATCCACATTCC
Source organism: Sequoia sempervirens (assembly GCA_007258455.2). Lineage (NCBI taxonomy): Eukaryota > Viridiplantae > Streptophyta > Pinopsida > Cupressales > Cupressaceae > Sequoia > Sequoia sempervirens. The sequence goes on along the minus strand of VDFB02284085.1, from coordinate 40,215 downwards.
AAGGTTCATACAAAGGTTTGGTGAGTTGTGACACTGCTTTGTTCATTCATCATTCCTTCATGTTTCATTGTTTCATTATAATTTTAATTACCAAAATGGGGTTTGACCAAGGCAAACCCTATTCACCAACAAAAAAAAATCCCTCTTCATTTGTGTTTGTAGATTTTAGGTGGAAGATATCTTGAAGAGTAAAATTGAAGAAGTTAAATCAAAGTTGCATTTGTTGTCAAAATTGTTGCAATTTCATGGAAACTCACCTACAGGATTTATTTTTGACTGTCTGACTATGAAAATTAAGGATCTAGGAGTGCAGACATAGGAGAAGAGAACCTAGAAACCATTTTTACAAAGCCCTAGCCAGGACCCATTCACCATAGGGTGAATGAGTCCTCGGTTAGCTTTGAAAAAGCACTCTTGGTGACTGGTACACATCATTTTCCCTCTCTTAGATTTGCATTAAGATTTATGGTTCCATTAGTATTAAGCTTAATCTTCAAGATCCAAGTTATAGGTTGCATTTTGGAGTTAGTTTACTATTTTTAATATTTCTCTCCAAAGTGTTGTTTGATTAGGACCCTCCTCCTTGCAAAAAAAGGAAATCATCAGATTCACACTTTGATCGGACTCACATTAAGGTTGATAGTCCTTTCATGGTGTGGATCTCATTTCCTAATGAAATAAAAGGAAAATAAGTCCACTAAGTGAGTTCATCAACCCCATTTTGGTGAACTCTCTTCCCCCACCTCATTTTTTTTGTTTCAGTAAGAATGGCATTTCATTTCAATATTTTGGACATTATTTCACGTTTGATCAGTAAATAAGACCAATCAAATTGTCCACATTCATGCTTATGTATTTTTGAAGAAATACCACCGACTATACCTAAGTCATAGACGAGCATGAAACTTCAAGAATCAATGGTAAATAGTAAGGGTTTATCACAAAAAAATCCTCATGGGAAAACTCTGTGTAATGCGAGAGATCATACACATGTGAGTCAATCAAGAAAACACAAACCCTTCAAAAGGAAACCAAAAATGAACTAGGGTTTCGAGTAAACAAGCAAAAACAAAGGGTAAAATGACATATGCAAAAAGTATAAAACCTAAACAATCAAAACCCATTTAAAGATATAATGAAAAGCCATTTAAACATAAACTATAAACATTTTTAATGGGAAAATCAATTTAAAACATTAACCTTAATCATTTTAACTTAGAGAAAGGGAGATAACATATGAACATACTCAGAAGAACAAAAAAGAAGAAAAACCCTAGCTCGAAATTTGTAGGAGATATGTCCCAAATCCGCGCACAATCAAACTCTTGAACTTCAGACAAACTCACGAAGGATAGAGAATTAAAAAAAATGAATAAAAATGAAGAAAAGATGGGGGAAAGCCAATTTAAAATGAAAACCAAAGTCACTAAAATGGCATTAAATGCAACTCATGTGAGCTTGACATTGCAGGAGTGGGTTTTTCTAACAATTGTGCAAACTGGAGTTAGATAGGTGACTTGCAAGGTTGGAAAAAAGTCTAACTTTACAAGTTTTAAATTACTCTTTGACTTGCAGGGTTGAGAAAAAACACCGACCATGCAAACCTTTTTATTTTGCAACTTTCACTTGCAAAGTCGAGGAAAAACCCCGACCTTGCAAGTATAAAAAGAAATTCTAACTCCTGCAAACTAACATTTCACAACTTAGTCAAAAAGATGAATTTTGACAAACCAATAGAGGTTAATGCTTAGAAGGACGTTTCGAGGCTAAGAACCACACATGAAGGAAAATTGGTATTTGCCTCATTTTGTGTGCTCATCATACGTGAGCTACGAAAGGGACAAGTTGCGTAGGGGTTATCCCATGAATTGAGCATGTTGAATTTGAGGATAACAAGTAGCTACCTCCCCTTGTGGAAAGACATCTTATTATAAGAAAACTATAATCACACACTTGCCTTTGACCTTAAATCTGCAATCTATAAATTTTCCACTAATGATAAATTTTCCCTTGAACTATGGCTTTTTGATCCTCCTCTACCACTCCTTGGTATTTTTATATACGCATAATTATTTTATATATTTTTGTAATCATGTGTTTTATAAACTTATATGATTTTAATTATATAGGCCATAAATGTCACCAATCGCCTTTTTTATTCACAAACCTTATAAAAAATCTTGAACTCCTTTCTTAATTATATTGAAGGAATTCCCTCTATAAAATAGATCTACCTAATTTAGACAATTAATGACTGATATTGTTTGAATATAATGCAAGACAATTGAAATGATCTAAAGTTGCCAAATTTTTGACATTTTATTTTTCATCATTCATTATATTTTCATTAACTTATAATGGAAATTATTTTTTTAGTAGAGGCACTCAAGTTGGATCATCAATGAACATGACTTACTTATTTGTCAACTTTATTTAGTTGGCATACGTTGAAGTTTGTGAGTAAAATGGCAGAAAGGCCTAATATGAATATTAAAGATGATCAATTACCTAGTAAAGTGACTTTCAAATATTTCCACCTTTAACACAAGTCAACCTACATTTGATTCTCTTTTTCCATAGCTTGGATACCATCATGCTTAACTATTTATGTTGGAATCTAGTCCTCCAATTGGTACTTGGCCAACTTCCCTCATGAGTTATGCCCACCTACTTTGTAATGCCCCGTCTTAATAACCTAAGAATGTTGCAAATGTGTTTAAAGGTGTAATAATTTTTTTTTTAAAGTATTAATATTATTAAGTTAATTAATTGCATACATTCGTTAAGTTACTAGACGATACACTACTTTGAGTTTTCCATAAGCGACTTAAGTATTTCGCATTGCACATATTAAATTATAATATAAACATTTAACATTGCATAACATTGAAATTTTCATTCATAATAACATAATAAAGTACAAACATGTTTTTCCATACATTGCATTTGATAATTATACAATACTCATCCATCTGATGAGGTAGTTCAATAATATTTACATTTTACAAATGATCACCTCTCAACATTGAGGGATGTTTTTACATACAAATTTTACAATTTACAATGTTGAAATAAACATAAGTTTCCATGTGCGAGCTCTCCATCCATGAAGCTCTCGATGCCAAGATCAAATTGGGGACCCAACGGAGTAAGGTGCACGTTCCACCCAACCATGTGGAACCCATAGGTCCACACCCCATGCTAGGAGATAGTAATAAGGTTACCTAGACCTAATCTACTAACCCTAGACACTAGTACAAACAATCTAATAGTCACATTGCTTCCAGATTTAGACAATTGAATGTTTTACAAATACAAGGTTGATCAAGACTCTAGGTGGGAGGTAACAACGATGTAAAGGTTACCCTCGTGTTTCTTTTCCTAGGTTCCGGCCAACTCGGGTTACTCCCCGTAACTCCTTACGTAAACCCGCCCCTATTGCATACTATTGTGGGAATCAATGTCTCTTTGAAGAAACAAGACAATCATTTGCCATTCCGTGCCTTTCTCATCTTATACTCACGGGATCAGAGTAGCTCAAGAGTCATAAGAGAGGCATAAGCATCTTATAAGGTTTTATTCTAACTATCAGGTCATTTAGTTATCACTAAGTTACTAACTACTTGTAAGTTACCCTGACACCACTTTGTGTGTCGGCCCTTACAAATAGCCACTCCCCTAAACATAACAAGGATTTCTATGTTCTCTGACTAAGGTTTACAAAGTGTACATATAACCAAAATCAAAATAAAAGACCAATCACGTTAAAACGAACAACATTCAATGTTCATAACATAGGTGTCAAACCACCAAACAAAGCCATGTACACATCCTTAGTTAACACAAGAATTTGACTTAACAATCACAATTCCCATTTAAAAGACTGCTACTGGAAGACTTAAAATCATATATTGAAAAAAAAAGTAAATTTCCCCCCCCTTTTACCCAATTAAAAGAAAATACAATTTAAAGGATTTCAGGGAAAATAATCTTCTAATTTTTGGATCTTACTAAATCCAATCAATCAAAAAAAAGTGATACACCAAAATCAATCATTCAAAGTATCTTTTGTTTTCCATTCTATTCCAAAAATGAAATCTACTCGTAAACATTTATTGCAATGAAATTTATGATTACTCCAAAATAATAGTTCATTCTAAACTCAAACAACATAATCAAAATAATTTAACTATCATAATATCTATTTCTAGATATTTAATAAATCATTCTTTTAAGTATATCATTCATACATGATAACTCTTCCATAAAAAAATATATTTTTAAAACATTTCAAAGACAGCTGCGGGTAGCCCCCGCCCGCACAGAGCTTCGGCTCTTTTTTATTTTTTTTAACATTTTTAATTATAAAATCATTCACTTTTAAAACAACGAATTCAATAGAATTTCGGCGATAAATAAAATTCGCGTTCAGAAAATTCATAATTCGCAGAATGCGAATTTTCAATACAATACACATAATATATATACATGTATATTTATATATATATGTATTTATATGAGTAAAGATTTATGTAAATATCAATACATATACTCATATAAATATATATATATATATAAACATATATAACTGATAATTTCAATTAAAGAAATTCTGTAACTGGGCATAAATTCACAACAGAGTTTTCTTCAGAAATATATATGAAAAATTAACAGTGCACAGAAGCAAAATAATCCACTATCGCTCAAAACCAGCGATCAAAATATCCAAACAAGGTATCATAGGTGTAACAATATGAAAACATAACAACATAAAGCATAAGCATAAACGGAAGGGTACTACATCCTCCCCCCCTAGGATCAGGCTTGCTCCTGAAAGCCTGCGAACAGATAGGGATAAAGTTCCCTCATGCGTGTCACATCCTCCCAGGTAGCTGAAGCCTCATGGCTAGGATCCCATTGGGCCCTCACCTGATCAACATCTCGACCCCTGAGACCGAGCGTCCGGCGCTGTAGAATGGCCACGGGCTCCAAAGCTAAATAATCGCCCTTCACCGTAACGCATTCCAACCGGGCACATGATATGTCAGATGATATGGTCTAAGAAATCGCATACATGAAAAACATCATGAATACTTAGACAAACCGGGTGGTGGCACAGTTGATATGCCACAGACCACCTCTCTAAAAATCTTGAATGGCTCCAACAAACAAGGCGCTAAGTTTAGAGCCTTTCCATAACGGATTGACTCTTTCGCTACGCATCGCTGAAACACTCTATCACCAATGTAAAGGAACTGGCCGATCAATCCTATGTGCATCGCATATTTCTTTGCTCTATCCCGAGCCATCAAATGCTCTCTAATATCGGGTCAACCTCAAGGTTCTGATGTCACGAAGCATCTCAGTCCAAGTAATACTCTATCCTCAAGTCGATCCCAACTCAAAGGAGTTCGACAAGGACGACCGTATAATGCCTGAAATGGTGGCATACCTATGGAACTCTGATATCCATTATTGTAAGCGAATTCTACTAAGTACAGATAATCCTCCCAACGTGATTGTTGGTCCATTACATACATCCTAAGCATATCCTCTAATATTTGGTTAACTCTTTCAGTTTGTCCATTGGTTTGAGGATGATATGCTGAACTAAAGTTCAACTGTGTACCTAAAGCATGTTGTAACGAAGTCCATAGAGCTAAAGTAAATACAAGATCTCTATCTGATATAATCCTATGAGGAATTCCATGTAATCTAACGATGTCCTCCATAAATATCCTAGCTACGAATGAAGCATTGTATGATGATCGTACAGGTGAAAAGTGAGCTACTTTAGTCAAACGGTCAACAGTTACCATAATGGCATCATGTCGACGTGATGACGTAGGTAACCCTACAATAAATTCAATGGATATAATATCCCATTTCCATTCGGGAATGAGATGTGGCTGCAATAATCCAATAGGATGATGATGCTCAGCTTTAACTCGCTGGCATTCAAGACATCTCGATATGTAGTCAGCAATATCACGTTTCATACCAGGCCAGAAATACAATTGCCGAAGATCGGCATGCATTTTCTTAACACCTGGATGAGTTGAATACGGAGCTCGATGAGCTTCAGTCATGATTAATGTACGAAGACTCTCTACATGTGGTACATAAATACGACCTAAATGTCGTAATATACCATCCGATTCTAGGACATACACTGCAAATCGACCTTCTAAAGGTCTACCTGATTCAATTTCCGACTTCACTTCCTGATATAATCTATCAGTAGGAAGTGCAGCTACTATTTGACCTCTCAAATCTACTTCAAGAGTAGTAGCAGAGATCTCATGACGACGTCGGCTAAGAGCGTCAGCCACTACGTTCTCTTTGCCTTGAACATATTTTACTTCAAAATCGTACTCACACAAGAACTCCATCCACCGTCTCTGCCTAGCATTCAAGTTAGGCTGCGTAAAGATGTATTGCAAACTACAGTGATCAGTATGAAGTTCAAAACGATGACCTAATAGAAAATGCCTCCATCGAACTAATGCATGCACTACTGCAGCTAGTTCTAGGTCATGAGTAGCATAGTTTAATTCGTGATCTTTGAGTTTGCGAGACTCATAAGCAATCACATGCCCATCTTGCATCAAGACTGCCCCCAAACCTTCTAAGGAGGCATCTGTACACACTACGAAATCCTTAGTAGGATCAGGAACAATCAGTATAGGCGCATTAGTTAACTTTTCTTTAAGAGTCTGAAAAGCCAACTGACACTGTTCCGTCCAGAAAAACTTCTTCCCTTTCCTCTGAAGAGAAGTAATAGGATGACCGATTCTAGAAAATCCCTCTACAAACCGCCTATAGTAACCAGCTCGACCCATAAAACTACGAACTTCACCTACATTAGTAGGCGCGAGCCAATCTACAATGGCTTGGATCTTTGAAGGATCCACAGCAATACCTTTTCTAGATATTACATGTCCAAGGTATTTTATTTCAGGTTGAAAGAAGTCACACTTCTTCAGGTTTGCATATAATTGATTTTCCCTTAAACATTGCAATACCTATCTCAAGTGTTCTTCATGTTCCTTCATGTTTCTCGAATAAATCAAAATATCATCAAGAAATACCAGGACAAAGTGATCCAGGTATGTACGAAATACACCATTCATTAAACTCATGAATATTGATGGTGCGTTCGTTAACCCAAATGGTACTACTGTGAATTCATAGTGCCCATATCGAGTTCGAAAAGCAGTTTTATGAATGTCTGTTTCAGCTATCCGCAATTGATGATAACCAAATTTCAAATCGATTTTAGAGAACACATTAGCTCCCTTAATTTGATCAAAAAGATCATCGATTCTAGGCAAAGGATAACGATTCTTTATCGTAACCTTGTTCAATTGACGATAGTCAATACACAACCTAAGAGATCCGTCCTTCTTCTTTACGAAGATAACAGGTGCTCCCCAAGGGGAAACACTTGGATGAATAAATCCCTTTTCTAATAATTTCTAAATCAATAATTACAGACCTGAGTGACAGAGGATTAGCTGACCATCAAGACACTTTAATGGCATCTGAGATAGTCCTAATTGGCACTTGACTGAATTATATATATGTCTCAATCCATGCCTAGTACTTTGCTCTATCGCATCCTGGCGCGGGTGTAAAATAATATAAATCTACTGAAGGTAGTTAACGTACTCAATTTTAAGTTCAAGCAATTATGTACTAAGTTTTCTACTGCTACTTTCACCCCTGAGGCGAATTCAACTTGCCATTTACCACCTTGCTTTACCGCCACAAGACCACAACGGTCTACAATGGTTGGTGAAATAAAGGAGTCAGTGGCTCCAGAATCAATAAGTATAGAAACACTAACACCATGTAACTTACCTGAAGTTTCAACCACCGTGTTCTGGTGATCGGCTTGGCGGTCATTAACCGCAGCATATACTGTATGTGCTCATCCTGCATCTCCCACCGTAGGCTCTGAAACTGTAGGTCGAGTCCCATAACCAGTAGGACCTCTCATCGGACACTGCCTAGCTATGTGTCCCAGCTGCCCACATGAATAACAACCTGTGCCTCTGCCGAATCCTCTGCCACCCAAAGGTGCATTGGACTGCTGAAAACTACCCCTACTGATGGTAGACCAAGCACTCTGCGCAGGCTGATCCTGCCTATTGCGCTTGTTGCGCCACCAGTTACGACCCTTTCCTGTTTGAGGACTATTTTTTTGTTGTGGTTGAGGGTTATTATTCTTTTGAGGTGTTCTTTGTTGTTGTTGCTGCCCACCCTTTGTGGATGTCTGTTGGTTCTTAGAAGAACCACCTGTCTGTGCCTATCCACCCCGTGGACTAAAACCTGCTGCATGAGCACTCCCAATCTGCACTCCTATGTGCCCACCTAAGGCCATAATAAGGTTCTCCTCAACTATGCGAGCCTTCTCCACCGCGACTTCCATAGTATTTGGCTCAAAGACTTAGACACCACCACTAATGTAGGTGTTTAAACCCCTGATAAAATGTTGTACTAGCATAGGCTCATCATCTCCAATACCAGCATATTGCTTGAGTTCGTAGAACCTATGTTCATATTGCTCTACAAAAAGAGCTAACTGACATAGATCATGGAACTCGTCAGCCCTACGCTGCCTCCAATGTTCCGAAAGGAACCGTGCTCTAAACCTCTCGAGAAACATCTCCCAAGACACAGAACCAATATCCAAATGGAGCTTCTGCTCCTCTAGGCGCCACCAAGTAGAGGTGAATACTCTCATGTGCATAATAGCACATCTGGCATGGGTATTGCTACCGTAAGGGTGCATGGCGAAGCATCTACCCAAATCTAGTAGCCAGGTCTTAGCCTCTAAGCCACCTCCAGTACCATCAAAGGTAGGAGGACGTGCCCTCAGTAAATCCCTCATATGGCCTGCAATAATCGCATCCTGATGTATTGTGTCCTCTACTCTCCTAGGAGATCTCTCTCTCTCTCTGAAAACCTCCTGCTCATCTACCTGTCTAGGTCCAAGACAAGCTAGGACCTCCTCTAATAGTGGACGTATCTGAGAACCCTCTACTGCTGACTGTTCGGGATTCTGTCCCTCATTTCTCTGACCCATCTATTCTGCCTGATCACTGTGATGAGGGCTAGGAGGGGGAGTAACCTGAGGGATTGACCCTCGGCCTCCACCTCGACCTCTACCACGACCTCTTCCTCCTCGCCTAGGCATGTTCCTACACATAACAATAACGAGTCTTAGATACTATTCAACCAAGGCTAACAGTTGTGACACTACGTACTAGGTCAACCTAATGGGCTCACGATTACCCAGAGCATCCAGTGTTTGTAACCTAGCTCTGATACCAATCTGTAATGCCCCGTCTTAATAACCTAAGAATGTTGCAAATGTGTTTAAAGGTGTAATAATTTTTTTTTTAAAGTATTAATATTATTAAGTTAATTAATTGCATACATTCGTTAAGTTACTAGACGATACACTACTTTGAGTTTTCCATAAGTGACTTAAGTATTTCGCATTGCACATATTAAATTATAATATAAACATTTAACATTACATAACATTGAAATTTCCATTCATAATAACATAATAAAGTACAAACATGTTTTTCCATACATTGCATTTGATAATTATACAATACTCATCCATCTGATGAGGTAGTTCAATAATATTTACATTTTACAAATGATCACCTCTCAACATTGAGGGATGTTTTTACATACAAATTTTACAATTTACAATGTTGAAATAAACATAAGTTTCCATGTGTGAGCTCTCCATCCATGAAGCTCTCGATGCCAAGATCAAACTGGGGACCCAACAGAGTAAGGTGCATGTTCCACCCAACCATGTGGAACCCGTAGGTCCACCCCCCATGCTAGGAGATAGTAATAAGGTTACCTAGACCTAATCTACTAACCCTAGACACTAGTACAAATAATCTAATAGTCACATTGCTTCCAGATTTAGACAATTGAATGTTTTACAAATACAAGGTTGAATGTTATTCTAGGTGGAGTGTCATCACAACGATGCAAAGGTTACCCTAGTGTTTCTTCCTAGGTTCCGGCCCCCAATCCTTGGGTTACCCTGGTAACCTCTTACGAAACCCGGCCCCTATTGCATACTATTGTGGAATCGAATGTCTCTTGAAGAAACAAGACACCGGTTTTCCATTCCAGGCCTTCTCATCTTATACTCATGACTGTAGTAGCTCAAGAGTCATAAGAGAGGTATAAGCATCTTGTTAAGTGTTTTATTCTAACTATTGTGTCATTTAGTTATCACTAAGTTACTAACTACTTGTAAGTTACCCTGACACCACTTTGTGTGTCAGCCCTTACAAATAGCCACTCCCCTAAACATAACAAGGATTTCTATGTTCTCTGACTAAGGTTTACAAAGTGTACATATAGCCAAAATCAAAATAAAAGACCAATCACGTTAAAACAAACAACATTCAATGTTCATAACACAGGTGTCAAACCACCAAACAAAGCCATGTACACATCCTTAGTTAACACAAGAATTTGACTTAACAATCACAATTCCCATTTAAAAGACTGCTACTAGAAGACTTAAAATCATATATAAAAAAAAAAGTAAATTTCCCCCCCCTTTTACCCAATTAAAAGAAAATACAATTTAAAGGATTTTAGGGAAAATAATCTTCTAATTTTTGGATCTTACTAAATCCAATCAATCAAAAAAAAGTGATACACCAAAATCAATCATTCAAAGTATCATTTGTTTTCCATTCTATTCCAAAAATGAAATCTACTCGTAAACATTTATTGCAATGAAATTTATGATTACTCCAAAATAATAGTTCATTCTAAACTCAAACAACATAATCAAAATAATTTAACTGTCATAATATCTATTTCTAGATGTTTAATAAATCATTCTTTTAAGTATATCATTCATACATGATAACTCTTCCATAAAAAAATATATTTTTAAAACATTTAATAAATATAAATAATTATAAATATTATGCATATATATATATTATATATATATATAACATATATTATGGTATTAATATACATTATATATATATACATAATAAATATAATAAAAATTCATATTGGAAATTACCAAATCGCGGGTTTTAAAAAAAAACATTGAAATCATATTAAACAATGGAGGGAGGTTAGGGCCCAAAGCCCTAACCCTACGCTCAGCGCCGCGCACAGTGGGGAGGGGCTGCCTTCGTAGCCCGCCCCACAGGCTCGGCCGTGATGGCTGAGCCGTGTGCTGCCCGCATGGGCGGCGCTGGCTCAGCCCTCGCCACCGTGCCCCTGCGGGGACGGCTGCAGGTAGCCCCCGCCCGCACAGAGCTTCGGCTCTTTTGTATTTTTTTTAACATTTTTAATTTTAAAATCATTCACTTTTAAAACAATGAATTCAATAGAATTTCGGCGATAAATAAAATTCGTGTTCAGAAAATTCATAATTCGCAGAATGCGAATTTTCAATACAATACACAGAATATATATACATGTATATTTATATATATATGTATTTATATGAGTAAAGATTTATGTAAATATCAATACATATACTCATATATATATATATATATATAAACATATATAACTAATAATTTCAATTAAAGAAATTATGTAACTGGGCATAAATTCACAACAGAGTTTTCTTCAGAAATATATATGAAAAATTAACAGTGCACAGAAGCAATCCTTGATAATATTTTATCAAATTTATTTTAACAATAATAATTTCTTTCATAATTTGGAATATGTAAAATATTCTTTTCCAGAAAAAAAAAAATCTTAAATACAATTTATCCAATCTACAGTTTTTTTTTTTAACAAAGTTTCTTCTATTGTTTTCTTGAAAATTCACATAAACAACAGCAAATATTTGCAAAAAGAATTTCCAATAAACTAACCACCAAGAAGATCAAGGGTTTTAACTTTAAGAAAATTATTTTCCAATAACAAACTATATAAAACACCAGAGAAATACCTGTAAATTGAAGATCTTGATTATTGAAGGAAGATCTTGATTATTGAAGAAAATCTTTTGCCTGTAGAACGCAATCCTTCAAAACTTCTTCAAAACCCAAATCCAAGAAAGCTTAAACTAACCACCAAGATCCTCCAAGGGATCTTCCACAAATATACAACCCCAGAGGAAATAACAAATCCTCTTAGAAAATAAATTTTTACACAGCAAGAATTTTTTTTGCCAAGCTTTGATAATTTCCCCGTGAGGAAATTGAACAACCTCTGTGTTTTTCCCAAGATCCAAAATATCCTCCGTAACCAATTTTCTCAACAAACCCAATAAATGAAACTTGCACACTTGTCAAGAAGTTGCAAATATCTTTTAACAACTTCTCGACAATTTTGCCCTTCAATATTTGCATGCAATTTATTTATTTAATTTAAATTTTAAAACTAAATTTCAATTCACATGCATTAATTTTTATTTTAATTTTCTAATTTTCAAATGCAATATAATTTACACACTTAATAATTTAATTTAATTAATTAATTTATTTAATTAAAATAGTTTAATCTTTTTAAGATCAACTATTTAACCAAATAAGCTAATTAATGAATTAAATTATCAAGCAAGTAAATTTCTACCACATTTAAACATTAATTAAATAACAATAATTTAAAACACAATAACTATCATTAAAAATTAACCAAATTTGCTTTTCAAACGATTTATCCAAACAGAAAATAACAATACAACCTATGACTCAAACTAAAAACAGACAAAGTACTAAGACCAGGATTATAGACTAGGCTAGGATAAACCAAACTACTATCTCCCAATCAACGTATCCGTTGAGTCTTGACACGCTCAGACCTGAGTACCCAGGTGGAGTCAGTGTCATGTACCTGCAAATTCCTGCAACCAAGCAATAACATGCATACAAATATATATATATAAAGCATTAAACAGACACACCGTGCGGAGAAAATCACAGATATCACAGGGCACTCGCAAGCGAGTGATGCAATTTCATTCTCCACACCAATACACTTCACAGCAAACTGACGAAATAAATAGTTGTTAGTCCATCATAACATGTACATAGCAATAATCATCTGAAAATAAACATCTACGCTATATCAAAGCATATCAGAAATCAAACATCGCAATTATAATGTATTATCATGTCACAGAATAATCCACTATCGCTCAAAACCAGCGATCAAAATATCCAAACAAGGTATCATAGGTGTAACAATATGAAAACATAACAATAGAAAGCATAAGCATAAACGGAGGGGTACTACATACTTATTCTCTTCAAATAGAATATCATTAGAGAGAATAACTGGGAAAATTTTAGATGTATTTCTCCCTTAAAAAATATACGTGGGAAAAAAGTTTCCTTCATACAAGTTTAGTGGGTTGCAAAGAATAATGGATGTTACATATATTGAGCCATGCAGTTTCAAAATATTGGATATACAACACTTATATATATATAAAATAATAATAATAAATAAATATTAATATTTTATGTATTTATTATAATTATATAAATTCATTATGGGAAATTAATCTTGACAATTGATAGTAAGAGATTTGGAACATGGGAATAGGGGGTTGAGTTTTAATTAGAATTTCAAGACAAATGAATTACAATGTTTGGTCTTATACTAATAAATACGATTATGATATATTTATAAAGGCACAAATTTTGAAATGTTAAAGGAGTAATTCAATATAGTGATCTTGGAGTTCATTTCATAGAGTTTGTAGTACATATATACTATTAAGTACCATATTCTAACAAGGAAATTTTAGCAATATTAAGCGATTCTTATCTTTTTTAGTATTTGCACAAATTTTAACATTAACTTACATGAAACATAATATAGAATTTATTTAATAGTATATATTAATTATTATATTTATAGTAAATACTAATTTATTAGCTTACACTTATAACTTTTAAATTGTATAATAATTATATATTCAAATACTTGTTAATTATTATATAATGATATTATTTTTAAATATTAGTCAATAATACATTTCCCTTTATGAGAGGGAGCAAGCTAATTTGGGTGATCAATAGGTGGCATCTTTTGAGTAAAATGAACTTAGATAATTGAAACAAACTCAAATAGAGAGCTCGATAGAGAGAGATAGGCATATGGAGATAGAGAGGGAGAGTTAGAGTGATAAAAAGAGATGGTTAGAGAGATAAATCCCCATGGACATGTGCCATCTTTGGACCATTTGCACAAAATAATTGATTGAGTCAATCTCTCTTTTCTCTAGCTTTTTCCCTTTATATCTTTTGTTTCTCCCTCATGCCCTACCTCTCTTTATTCCTCTCTATCAATTTCCCTCTCTTCCTCTTTATCTATCTCTTTACTTTTCTCTATATCAAAATGTCTCCTCCATATATCTATCCCCCTCATGCTTTATCTCTCTATCTATATTACACTCTCCATGTTACATGGATTTTAATAATGATACACCAAAGAAATTATAAAAAATGTAAACTTTGTAGTAAAGAGGCACTTTTTCTTCAAAAGATCAAGTTGGATCTACTTTCATGGCCATGCTTTTCTGAGAGTTTCTTTGATATAAGTAATTTATAATACATGTATATTGTGTGTTTCTTTATAGATAATAATTCTTTGAATACATATCTATCAAGAAACTAATGAATCAAAATTTGGCATACTAAAAACTATGAAGATTTCATCACATTGCAAAAGAAGGGCACATTTCTACCATCACAAATTTGTATCAATATCAAGTTTAAATATACAATGCAACATAGCTTAACAATAAAAAAAAACATTTAAAAATTAATTCTATGCTATATGGTATCAACCATACCTATTTATCAACCTATGTTCAGGTCCTTGTCAGTGCATCGCCTATAAAGGAATTTACCCGTCATGTTTGGAAAGAAGTAATAGAGTAAATAACATGAAACCTATGCTACTTAGAGAGAAATTAGATGGTCCAATTTTATCAACCAAAATCTAATGGGTGGTAGTTGCAGCCTAAACTCAAAGAGATCAAATTTTGTGGGAGAAATTTATTTGGAAGAATATCCCAAAGAAATGGTCTTGTGGCTTGCTATGACCATAGAGTGTACACGAAATGGATTTGTTGAAAAGTCCTTAGAAAATTTCAAGTAAATGCAATTGGCACATACAAAGTCAATCTCTACAACCTTTGCTTGATGTATCCTTTCTTGTGCCAAAATGAGAGCTCTATAATAGGGTATGACATCTATCACAATATAATGGAAGGGTGTTTTTGTTACATGTTATAGATTCAACTACCTTGGTAGACATGTATGCAAAATATAGATCCATAAACATTACGCTTTAATTGTTAGTCTCTCTTCTATCTCTTTACCTTTGTATCTTTTATCTCTCTCCCCCTCTACCTTTTGGTCTCTCTATCTCCCTACCTCTATATATTTGTCTCCATATCTCTTTATGTGTGTCTCATTTTCCCTCTCCCTCTCTCTAACTCTCTACCCTCTTTGTATATCCATCTTTCTCCTCCTCCCTCTAATTTCTATGTGTCTCTTTTATTTTCCTACCTCTATATGGTTGTCTCTCTGTATACATATGCATCTCAATTTTTTATTGATAGCATCAAAATGGCCAATTAGAAGTTAGCACCTCTTTTATTTCTCTCTTTCCTTTAATATCTCTTATCGAGCTATCCCTATTTTTTAATTTCACTCTATCAATCTTTACCCTCTCTCCCTCTTGATCTATCTATCTCTCTATATGTATATGTTTCCTTCTCTATTTATTTTTATACTTGTCTATATCTCCACTAAAAAGGCCTTAAAGTTGAATTATCTTGAGTCTTTAGTGTATTTCCCTAAGAATAGATCCCTATGAAAAAATCCATATTTAGATTGTTGAAATGAAATGATTGATTGAGTTACTCACTCTTATCATCCCTCTCCCTCTCTCCCTTCCTCCCACCTTCTCTCTCCATCTCTCCCTCCCTCTCTCTTTCTCTCTTCCTTTATCTCTTTCTCTCTTCTCTTTTTCCCACTATATTTCTTATCTCTCTCTCTCTATGTCTCTCTAGAAATTTTTCTCTCCCTCTATATCTCTTTCTCTCTTTTCTGTATATCTCTTTCCCACTATCTCTTATATCTATCTCTCTCTATTCAACTCTCTCTATATATATCTCTATGTCCCCTCTATCTCTTTGTTTCTCTTTATCTATCTATCTCTCTACCTCTACCTCTCTCTCTATCCCCATTTTTCTCTCCCCTTCCCTCTTTCCCTATCTCTCTTTCTATGTTCCTCCCTCTCACACACACTCTTTTCTTTATCTCTTTACCTCTTTATCTCTCTTCCGCTCTATCAATCTGCTTTTATAAAATTCTCTCTTCTTCTATCACTCAATCTCTCTATTTTTCTCTCTTTGTCTATTCTCCACATCTCTATCAATTTTTCTCTTCCTACTCTCTCCCTCTCTCTATCTCTATGTCTCACACTAGGTAAATGTTCTAGTGTTTGTAATATTCAATATGTGTTGGAATGGAATTGAGTAAATGGTTTATATTCAAGTACACATTCCTTCCTCTTAAATGTATAAGCTCAATGAGAATTCAAAATTACTACAAGTAAACACAAGGCTAGGTACAAAATAATAATAGTAACAAAAATTTGAATAGAAGAAACACACAACTACTAAGAAGTCACAATAAGAAACCAACAATTATGCTTAATTTTGGTTAATTGGTGTTGTAATCGATAGTACTAATCTATATAGACAATAAAACTCCTTTAAAAGTAACTATCACTTAAGCCTTCCATTGAGAAAAAGTGAGATTGTTAAAGAATAGTTTCATTCTCAACCCCAACTTTCCAAGTGGCTATGTAAGTTTTTCTTTGAAAAATGAAAAAATGTAGCTCCACATGAATTATCCCTTTGTTTTGTGTTTTGATCCTTCATATTTCTTATATCTTGAGAAGGGTGAGGGGATAAAGGAACTAAAGGATAGTGCAAATGTGACTCTAAGAAATAAAGATGAGGACATACATGTCAATTACAAATAATTCAATATTTTATTAAAACTATCACCATTGGTTTGAGGTTTATCAAAGTATAGCCACAATACGAGGTGTTAACCTATGTCAATATCTTTACTAATGTACCAGATACTAATTGGTCTAGACATCACCACTTGCATATATGCATATGCTTGCAAGTTATGAATGTCATACACTAAGTACTTTTCTCATCAAGTTTTAGGTAAGAAGACACGAAGATGTGAAGTGTGCACTACTTAAAAGTGTGATCAATCTATGGATGCACATATAATTGGTGGTGCTTGGCACATAAACTCAATCACTTAAATATATAAGAGATAGAAGAGAGAAGGATGGAAGGATGAAGGGAGGGAGAGAGGAAGAGAGAAAGAGGAAAAGACATGTACTAACATATGTACAAAGAGGAAGTATTTATATATATAATAATTGTTAATTTGATTTTTTTTGCATTCCATGGATGTCGCGCTTACAATACTAAATTTTAAACATTCAATAATATATAAAAGTTAATGTAAGTGGATGCACAATAAATTGAAGCTATCACTTGTCCATCTAGACCTTGGTTGTATACAAATCACCATTTACATAATGACTTCCAATTAACTTCATGTATCATATGAGCATGCAATATATATATATATATCTATAGTTTGACCTTCTTTGACATACCCATTGCATACCAGAATACAATTGCTAGATAATATGATATGTTAAAAGTGTTCCCAATAAAAAAAAAACACTGAGTTTTATGATTGTTTTTTCTGTCAACCATTACTATTATTAAAAAAAACATGCATAAGAAAATCCACCAAAATATTGTATTTATAGGTATTACAGAGGGTATCACGACATAATAACCTAGCCACAATAACCTTGGACACAATAACCCTGTCATAATAACCCAAGGAAAAAATAACCTAGGGTCATAATAACCCATGGACAGAAGAACCCATGGTCAAAATAACCCATGGATAGAATAACCCATGTAATTTATAAATTTTGTTTTCCTTTCTCTATATTCTTACGGGGATATTTTTTCCATGGGTTATTTTGGCTTGGGTTATTATGACCTTGGGTTCTTTTTTCCTTGGGTTATTGTAACTGGATTATTCTGTCAAGGGTTATTTTGGCCGGGTTATTATGTCATGTAGGGGAAAACCCCTTATTGTCGTTCATGATCTGATTATTGTTTACTCCTCGTTCACCTGTCCCCCCAATATTTGTTTACATTTTAGTCATTAAAATGTTTTAGTTATGCCAATAAAAAAATAGACATTACACCAGTATATGTTCACTACTTAGTGTGTAACTAACCAACAAAAAAAAACAAGTTTAAACATATATATTGGTGCAATTATATTTTCAACACAAGTCAACTTGCACAAAATAAAGTCATTTTTTAATTAAATAAAGTACAACGATGTTTACAATAACCACTCCATGCAAGTGGCTTAAAGTTTCTAGTACATTGTATTTAAATGTATACATAGACAGTTAATGGTGCACAATGTCACATAATTTAAAACATTATTAACAGTTAATGGTGCACATTCTGACATAATACAAAACATTTATCAGCTTTATGAGATATCAATTGCACATTCACCCACACTTCCCTTCACATCTTCATGCATTAACTCCATCTACTTCTAGTACCTGCATAGATAGTTACTGGTGTAAGGCTCCCTAATATACTAAAAAATATATTATAATTCATATATATGTCTGAATTTAATAAAGCCACCTATTTTGTCAATTAAACCAAATATAAAATTGATTTCCTAAAGGCCACGATAGAAATCAGGCATAAATGGCCACTGCAAAATGAAATGATAGATTGTTTCCCACAAAAATTCAAATTTGAAACTCAACTACCACAATTCAATGCATTCAATTTACACATTCGAATGATTTTATAAGAGGGAATTTCTAGGGTCATTTTCATTATGAATTCTCCTCTGCTTTCACTGAATATCCTCTGCAGAATTCATAACTTACTAAGGCAACTTCTGCACATTCCTCTTAAAAGGGAGCTTATTCAGGTCGATACACCCAGAATAAGTAAATTCATGTTTTTATTTATCAGTATACTGGATTTACATTTATGTTGTTTGTTTCATTATTCAACATTCTCTTTTATATTTATGTAGTCAGTGTTTACATTATTTTCAACCTCTTTGTTTTACATTTGCATTGTCTATTTCAATATTCAATATAATATTTTATATTTAACTACTCACTGGTTACATTATTTTTAGGCATATTGTTCTACATTTATGTTGTTTGTTTCATTATTCAATATACTCTTTTATATTTATCATGCATAATGTTTTATTTATTCAATATACTTAGTGTTTACATTATTATCAAGCATAATGTTTACATTTATGTTGTCTATTTCATTATTCAATGTACTCTTTTATATTTATGTAGTCAATGTTTACATTATTTTTAGGCATGCAAATAATTTTGCTTTCACTCAGCTATTCAACTTAGCATTATCCATTAAATTTAATCATATCATAGTTACATTATATTTATATTTATGTACTCAATTTTTACATTATTTTTAGGCATACAAATAATTTTTCTTTCAATCAATTGTTCAACTTAGCATTATCCATTATTTAATCATATCCTAGTTACATTTTTTTCACCTGCATTCATCATAAATCAAAGATAATAATAGCAAAATTATCCCATACATCAAATATAATAACAACATTACCCATTTTTTAATCGTATCACAATTATATTCTGAATCCCTCTTTAATAATCATGAAGTTGAATGGGTATACAATTTTTGTCCCAATTTATTGACCATTTTTTGGATTACAATTTACAGACAAATATATATATATATATATATATATATATATATATATATAAATAAATTTGATAAGAATATATATCATTCTCTATAAATACAATGATATATTCTTATCAGATTGTATACATACATACATACATATATATAATCTGATAAGAATATATCATTTTCTGCAAAGACGATGATATATTCTTATCAGACTATATACATACATACATACATACATACATACATAACTACATACATATATTCATGCCATGTACTATTTCATCATATCAAGTCGTGTAGGGTTTACATGTGACTAGTAGAAATTTGATCCACCTCTCTTCACCTACAAGATTGTTTGTTCAACAGTGGATTTTTGTTGGGTTCGGCGATGTTTGAGTGTATTTTGGTGTGTTTAAAAATCATTTGTGTGTGGCATTAAGGGTTTGACTGTAATCATTTCTATTTACATGTGACTAGTAGAAATTTGATCCCTCGTGAAGTATTATGTCTATGGCATCCAAGGTTTGACTGCTATGCTTTTTTTTGCCATTATTCTATGAACTAATCACATGTAATGTGATTTAAATAGAACATTGACAAAATTTTCACCAAGTATAATCATGAGATTTAATGGGTATACTATCAAACTCCAGTATAATCATGAAATTTAATCACATGAAGCTTCACAAACAATGATATGTTCTAATCAGATTGTATATATATTCTTGCAAAGAATGATATGTTGTTATCAGATTGTATATATATATATATATGCAGACAATCATATATTCTTTGTTGCACTGACAAGTTATTCAATTTTTACTATCTGTGCAAGTTAAGTGGAAAATTATGGCACCTACTAGAAGGACAACAAGGGTTGTAGGAAGAGGAAAATGTTCCATTAGAGTCACTCGTGGGGTGCACTTCGTTGAAACACAACCTGATGAGGAAGTTCATGCAAATCCCAACCCAGAAGATGTTCTTGACTCTATAGATGAAGCCACCAACACAATAGAAGAAAAACCTCATATTTAGCCAAATGTTCAACCTACTGTGCAACTTCCCTCACCTGTACCCATTAGGCAGTGGACATATGTCGATATGGAAGGAGCAATTAAGAGTGTTGAAGAACACATGTCAATCAAGGCAGCAATAATTAAGTGGGGTATGCCACCCAGCAATTTGAGGGCGTGGCTATTGGGATGCACCACCGTGAAGAGGAGGGTTCCACGTACAATTTCAACTGAAGAGGAGGAGATTGAAGTTGTCCAATGGTGCAAGGACATGGCATAATTGGGCCATGGACTGCAAGTAAATCAACTACAAGCCACAGTTTCTCAAATAACTGTAAGTCGACCCAATCCTTTCACAAATGGGGTCCCTAGGAGGTCATGGTGGGAAGGATTTTGAAGAAGGCACCCATATTTGACAATTGGAATAGCTGAAGGAGTGGACAGTGAAAGAGCGATATCGTTCGTGCTTCTATCATACAAGCATTCTACGACAACCTCAAGAATCTAATCAACCTTAACCACTATGGAGCAGGTCGAATATGAAACTATGATGAGATTGGTATTCAGGCTGGTAGGAACTGTGGCATGAGAGTTATTGCAAAGTTGGGTATAAAATGTGTACCACATTTGGTTTCAAAAAGTAGAGAGTGGATCACAGTGTTGGCTTGTGTAAGTGCAGATGGGATAAGCATTCTTGGCTTCTACCTATTTAAATCAAAGAGGCACATGCAGAACTATATCATTAATTGTGAGATAGGGGCATTGATGGTAGTCCAAGAACATGTGTGGATGACAAAGGAACTATTTTTCAAATGGTTAGACCATTTTGTAGCTAATATCCCCAGTGGGGTTTCACCAAAAAATAGGGCCCTTCTCATTTTTTATGGTCATGGCAGCCACGTGGCTTAAAAGACCATTGAAGAATCAAAAAATTAGGAATAGACCTACTAATGCTGCCTACTCATACCAATCACAAGTTGCAGCCATTGGATGTCAGCGTTTTTTCTCCATTCAAGGCATATTTTAGAGAGTAAAGAATCATTTGGCAAGCTGCAAACCCACATATTGAAATTGGATGTGAAGAGTTAGCAACTCTTGCAAGCCAAGATTTCAGAAAAGCCTTCAAACCAAGCAACATTATTAGTGGGTTCCGTAGAACATGAATTTGGCCTCTTAATCAATGAACCCTTGACAACAACATGGGGCCAAGTGAGGGCTATGTTATTGAAGATGATGTTGCAACTCCTACAACAAAAGATGAACTAGTCACAATGGAAACTGAAGATGATGTTATGGCAACAAAGACATGCTTGTGTCTACTTGGTTACAATGAGGATGTAATAGATGGTTTTGTGAGGGAATGTGATGCAAGGGATGTGGCAAGTAATGTTGCAATAGAATGCGATGAGGGTGATGAAACTACAACACACATTCAACCAAAAATCCAACAAGTTTTTGCAGATTTCCAACCAGAAGTTCAACCAGTTCTTGCACCCTACAATGAAGATACAACCACTACATCAGCAGGCTTGAGCTTTCCAACTCAAGTTAGCCAACCGAAATGAATGCATGAAGTATCCAAAAACCTTGGAGTGCAAATAAATCCAATTGAGGAAGAAGTTAGCCTCTCTATGCCTTCCCTACCACACGTTGATCCAGTTGAATTAATATACATTACTTCACTACTAAAAGGAATTGGCAAGAGCATAGTGATGGTCAAAGTGAAGATGAAAATGCTATTAGTGAGGAAGAATTTGAGCTTGTTCCATGCACCCCACATGATGGATCCCAAACAACAAGACCAAACAACAAATTCTTGAAACTTCCAATGCATAGGGTGCAAGGAACAACATGGAGAGGTAGTTCAGGAGTGCTTCACCTTAGTAGGTAGTCCCAAGTAC
Source organism: Sequoia sempervirens (assembly GCA_007258455.2). Taxonomy (NCBI): domain Eukaryota; kingdom Viridiplantae; phylum Streptophyta; class Pinopsida; order Cupressales; family Cupressaceae; genus Sequoia; species Sequoia sempervirens. The sequence goes on along the minus strand of VDFB02284085.1, from coordinate 17,443 downwards.
TAACATCTGACACCATCGAATTTTTCAACCAACAAGAGGCACAGAAGAAAAGGCAAGAGGAGTTGCAGCAATGTAAGGGGCAGATGTTGCAGAGAAAGGCAAACCATGAAGTAGAAGCAATTCTAAAGGAAGTAACAAGGGCTGAGAAGCAAGCAAGGAAAGTGATAGAAGATGAGCAGAAAATGATAAGAATGCAAGAGAAATCCATTAAACAGGAGCAGGCCAAGGCTAAACGTCTACAAAAGGTAGTAGAAAAGAAAGAAAAATAAGCAAAGAAGAGAAAACGTAAGTCTATAGTGGGGGATCCTATACCCTTCCAACATCCTATCTTGCTTGATATGATGAGCATTTTTTCACCAGCCTTTACAACCATCAACAATATGCAGGTTGGGAGTGGTTCATGACAAATGGGATTGACTACTGATGCAATCTAGGCATTACTTGCTCAAATAGCAACATGCCTTCAAGGAGGTATTAACCAAGTATCACCTCCTACAAGTGGACCCAACTTAGCTATTGGCAGATATATCATGCCACCTCCTTTTCCTAGAAATATGGACAGTTGATTATGTGCATATTCAATTTTATTTTTTGATCGATGTAGCAGTATATTTTGGTGATCTAGTTTGCAAATCAGATCTGTTTATCTACTTAAATTTATAACTGTGATATGATTATAAGATGCGATAATGTTGTAATTATGTTTCAAACCTCACATATGTTTAAGGTGAGAAGATCAATATAAGCTTTGAGTAATATTTTCATATGTTTCAAGTATGTTCAAGCCATGTTTTTCTCTCGCACCACCCAATCAGTTATTGCGGTTTGATTCAAAATATAACTATGATATGATTATAAAATGTCCTAATGTTGTTGTTGTTTGTTATTGGAACTTCAAATTTGTATGCCTTATATGTTTGATGATGGTTTCAGCCTTCTATTTTCTATGGTCTCACTAATTACACTATGTTTCAGTCTTTTTCACTGAAAATGATCACAAAACTTTGTTTGCAAACACAATTTGCAGACAACGATATAGTTTTTCTAGACAGTGATATTATATTTTAATATTGTATATATATTTGCAGACAATGATATATTCTTATCAGATTGTATGTATATATACACATAATCTGATAAGAATATATCATTGTCTGCAAATACTAACCTGCCAAAAAATCCATGAGAGATGATGGGTTTAGGGCTTAAAGATGCTCGACAACTTGCGGTTAGGTAAACCCATACGCGGTGTTTGATGAAGGCATATGGGGCACGTGGTTAACAAGGTAATGTGGTCGGGTTGAGATTAAATCGACCACCTCTTAGTAGACAATGATACATTCTTTGCAGACAATGATATGTTCTTATCAGATTGTATATATGTATTTGCAAACAATGATATATTCTTATCAATTATCAGTATCAAAAATTAACAAAACTATATGTTAATTATCAGACTAATTATATATATACACATAGACACACACACATATATATAGCTATATATGTACATACATATTTGCATAACCATATATATGTATGTACATATATACCTATCAATATATATATGTATATACATGCAGATATATAATTAATCTAATACTAACTAATCTCATAATTACTGTATACTATTGCTCATTTCATCTAACTTTCAGCCATACATATAAAAAGACACATTTTTCAGTATTACTAGGTCGTTGCCAAAGTAAAGTCACAAACTTTACGGTTCATTAATGTTGAATGTCTTGTTGATTGTGAAGAAGTCCTCGCATGCCTGCCATTAAGAGACCAATGCCAATAAATATATTCCTCCAATCAAATAAGCATTTATAAGAAAATTATATATTTATGAACATATGTATATCATAAAATGTAAACATATCATAAAGCATTCAGACCAAAATGTCACTATAGAGTTTATTGTGTTAACAAACACAACTTTGTTGGTATGTTGATAATCCACATACTTGATTCACCTCTCCACACTCCCACTTTCCTGCAAAATAATTGTAATAAACAGGGGTAGTACTCGGTACTCGTAACATTCCCACATCAAATCATCCTTACAATATTGCATGCACAACAATAAGAGTTTTGATTGGAGCATTAAAATCCACAATGTTTTGATCCTTGTTATGAAGCTGAAAATAACAGTATATTGCATTGATGGCACCATACATGGTAGAGTGCAATAGAAATGACATATATATACATATATATGTATGTGTATACATGTATATCTATATGCATATACATGTACATATACATATATTTATTGACAATTGTTGCATGAATCTGTTTGACAGTGTGTATTGTGCATATACTTTGTGCCATGACTTTCAATAAATATATGTATATCTAAATAAATATACATGTCTATGTATATACATATACATGTATACATATACATTCATACATACATATGCATATACATGTACATGTAATATGTATATGTACATGTAATATGTATATACAAATATGTAATCTAATTATTGAAACTCATAAAATAAGTGGAAGAAAATAGATAAAATAAAATAAATATATTGTATGTTGTGATATGATTACATAATGGATAATGCTCATTTGAACAACTAAGTCAAAACTGAATATTCTGTATGCTTGAAAATAATGTAGACATTGAGTACATAAATATAAAAGAGTGTATTGAATAATGAAATAGACAACATAAATGTAAATACGGTATACTGATAAATAAAAACATGAATTTAGTTATTCTAGGTGTACCAACATGAATAAGCTCCTTTTAAGAGGAATGTGCATAGGTAATGTACATAGGCTACCTTAGTAAGCTCTGAATTTTGTAGAGGATATACAGGGAATTCCCTCTTATAAAATCATTGGAATGTGAAAATTGAATCTTCGTGGGAAACAATATGTCATTTTATTTTGCAGTGGCCAATTATGCTTGAGTTTTGTCGTGGCTTAAATAGGAAATCAATTTTATATTTGGTGTAATTAACAAAATATGTGGCTTGCATAAATTCATTCGCACATATGAATTATAATATGTTTTCTATTGTGTTATATGTATGGAGGTGGATTTTGTAGAGGATATGTAATGAAAGCATAGGAGAATTTGTAATGAAAATGACACTAGAAATTGCCTCTGAGTAAAAACACAAACCTATGTCACATTTTATAAAGGAATCAGCCAAAAGCAAAAAAAATCTGAACTTCGACCACATAAAAGTGGTCTTTATGTTTTGAATTTCAAAATGGTGTAAACTAATCAAATGTAGAATTTTTGGTGTAGTTTATTCTTGTAATTTTTAAAATTTTAAAAAAAATGTTTTCATTATGTTTTTATCAATCTAAGGACAAATTTTGGAATGCTGAAAATTTCATAAAAGAGTGACTTCACGAGCCGTCAAGAAACAAATTGAAAAAACTTCATTTCTCCCTTTTTTTTTCCAAATAGGTAATTTCAATATCTCGTGCATGGAAAAAAAATCACATTTTGATGTATATTTTTCTCGTAATAACGTTTTAAAATCAAACATGTCAGAATTTGACAATTTTCACGGACCGTAAACTAATTTCAATTTTTTTAATCATTTTCAAAAAAACAAAACATACCCTTTTGAAGTAGACTCTCTCCTCTTGTGCCCCATATAAGATTTAAAACATTTTAATAAGTTTTACTATCTTTTTTTTAATATCTAATCAACTTTTTTTTAATTTTTAAAACCTACTTGCATTATTTTAAAAATAAAATATATTAAAACTAATCAAAATATTATAAAAATTATATATTTGGATTCTACACTTCAAGCTCTACAAAAGGGTTTTTTTATTTTTTGCAAAAAGATAAATTTGACTAGAGAAATACTCTGTCAAAGATGAATGTTTCAGAAAATTCTGAGAAATGATGAGTTGGCTGCCATGTAGGATGCCAATTAGGAATTTTCGGCCGACAGGGTTTCAACCAAGAAGGTTTCGGCCGAAACCTTCTTGGCTGGTACTGGCTAGGCTGAAAATAAATTGGTCGAAAACCTATCGGTCAATAAGAATTCAGCTGAAAATTACTAAAATAGTATATATATATATATATTCTTTCTATTTCTCAAATTAAGAAAATTCAAAAATAACAAATATTTCAAAATATTCGACTATTTTCAATTAAAGAAGGTTTATTTCGACATTTTAGAAGGTTTATAATTTTAGAAATTTAGAAGATTTATTTCAGCAAAAGAAAAGGCATTTGGACAAGAGAATATTTTTAAGGTATGTATTGATCTTCAACTTATTTAATTGATTATATTTTTATGAAAAATGAATTTGAAGTTTGTTTTCACTATTTTTTTAATTAAAATATTAACATCAAAGAAATATTTGTAGAAATATATTTATAAAGAATTATATAGAAAGAAGATTATTTTATTTTATTTACATTATTTATTGAACAATTATTTTATTTATTTAAAAATTGTTTGAATATGAATGCATTTGTTGTTTTCACTATTTAAATTCTTAAATTTCATCATTATTGATCACCAATTCTATGTTCTTCCATTCTTGTTCTTACATGTCCTCCTTAAATACCTATGTTTTATTAAATTTACCTTTTCCTCTACTTTTATTTGCAATATATATACATAAAATTAACATACTTATGAAATTAGTAAATTTATATAAAAAACATCAAAGATATTATTATCAAGAAGTTTTTATTTATTTATTTATTTGAGAATTATATATAATTTTAAGTGTCTCTTATGTAAAATTATATATTTATAAAGAATTATTTCAAGAGAATTATATAGAATTTTATACACATGTATGTATTATTCAATTAAAAATATTTTATGTTTTGCATGTTTATGTTTATTAAAGACTTTTGTTTAAATATTTGTATGTTTATGTTTTGCATCTAGTTACAAGCTTTTTAAAATATTTATGCTATATTACCTGTACATGTTTCATGGAAAGCTCATGTGTGTACAAATTTGTATGTAGGAACGAATTCAAATTTGAGTGTAATTTGTGATGGAAAATCCAAGGGCTAGATTGAGGAAGTATGATCGAACATGAGTAAGACAAAGAAAGAGAAAAGTGGATGAAGGAACATCTACTGAACAACAACCCATGGAAAATATTGATGATCAAGGTGACGTACAGGTACAAGAACAAACTGAACCTAGTACTAATATAATTTTTTTGGACTATGGTATGGAAAATCCGATGGAGATGGATGAAGATTCTCTTTTCAATAATATTTCATCTGAAGATATGTTATCTAAAAGCACATTAAAATTACACTCTAAAAAAATATGGGATGAATTTTTTGAAGAGAAATCTCTAATTGGAAGAGCACAGTTAGTTGCAAAGTTATTTAGATGAAAAGAAATGACCCCTATTTTGGAGTTGTTAGGGGTTGATAATAGGAAAAGGTCATCAGATGTAAAACAAACAATTGTTGAAAACCTGCAAGAAGCATTAGAATGTATTGAAAAGAAGAGTCGATCTAGTGATTTAAGTGTTGCACGTAGAGCGTTGATGACTGTAATTTCTAGTAAGAAATTATCACATAGAAGACAAATTCAAACAATTTCTGAATTACTAAATGTTTCTAGGAAAACTGTTCAAAGGTATATTGAAAAGAGAAATGAAATAGATGGAAAAATTGAGAAAATTTGAGAAAAATTGGGTAAATATTTGTAGGGTTCCTCGAAAAGATAGAATTTCAGAAGATGTAAAGAAACAGGTAGTTGAATATTGGACCACCCACTCTCGTGTCTCTTCCAATAGAAGGGATACTATACAAATAATAGGTGATGATGGTACAAAAATTTCTCATCCAAAACATTTTATAGATACAACACAAAGTGAACTTTTTGAAGCATTTAAACAAGAATTTTCAAATGTGAAGATTGGTCAAAGGATGTTTGAAACACTACGACCATCATTTGTACATATAAATAAATTACGTGAAACTTGTCGAAATCACGTTGAATTTGATCTACACCTACAATCATATAGAAAAGTTATGGCAGCAATTGATCGAAATTTAGCCATCCCTGGAAGCACAACACAATATGTGAAGTCTCTTCTATGTGAAAAAATAGAAAATTCGGATGAATTCAATGTTTAGTGTATAAAAAATGTATGTAATGATTGTGGAGATTTGAAGAATCTTTTACATGTTGACAATAATGAAATGCAAGTTACTTGGAAGAGATTTGAATATGAAACATACTTAACGAATTCAGGAGTTGAGGCCAAAAAAATTGTTCTCAAAGAGAGTGGATTGCCTTACAATGAATTCATGAGTAAATTTTGCAATATCATATATCCACATATCCAACATTGTCATGGTGCAAGATGGCAAGCTAAGAAATTTCGTTATTCAAAGAATTGTTTTCCACCAGGTTGTATTCTCTCTATTGTAGATTTCTCTGAGAACTATACATTTAGTCCTCAAATTGAGATCAAAGTCAATATTATCATTCAGAGCATGTTGCAATCTTCATGCAAGTTTGCTATAGACATGCAGAGTTAGCGGTCGATGGAATACAAAGTAGCAAAGATGATAGAATTGTCATCAAAGAGATTCACTTTTATATCAGTGATGACACGAATCATGATAGAAGCTATGTAGCTCATTGTTTCAAAATATTTTTTGAAGACCTAAGACGACGTGGTATAAATCAAGAACAACACTGGATATGGTCTTATGGATGTGTTGGTAAGTACATTATTTTTTAAATTATATTTACTTTTAACTTTGAGACTTAAATTGTTTGATTGCTTAAATCTATATATATAATTACTTTTTTGAAGCTAATTTGGTTTTCAAGTGTTTAATTATTTGTAACTTCACAGGACAATTTAAGCCTGCAAAAGCCTTTGTTTGGTTAAGCAGTCAACATGCTAGACACAACACCAATTTTTTGTGGAATTTTATGAGAGTGGACATGGAAAAGGAGAGCACAATGGAGTAGGAGCATGTGTGAAGTGTGCACTTCGTCAACATGAACTTGCTGGTAGGTAAAGTTTTCACCATATATATATATATGTCCAATTTAGCTTTCAATATTTTTTAAAAGATTAGATATATATATATATTTAAAAACTAAATTAAATTCTTTTAAGTTCCTTGAAAGTAATAGGTGACAAATTGTGACAACTTGTGTGTAACTTGTAGGTAATGTCATACAAAATGCAAACGAAATTGTTGAATAGTGCAAAAGTCATTTTTCTGCTCGCGACTCAACATACAACGCACAATATTTTTGGGAAGTTACAAGTACATGTCTACTCAAAATTTGTTAAAAATTTGAATTTCAAAATTCAAGTACATACATTATTTCAAATTGAATTTTCAAGTTTGAATTTAAACAAATATTGATCGATCAAATCCTTATAATTGTCAAGCAATTCATGGTATTAGAAATCTGCATCAAATCATGACAACGGGGAGTAGTAGGCCTTATGCAATTAATGTGAGAGAAAAATCATGTTTTTGTATTGATTACTGTAATGCCCCACCACGAAACCCTAGAGGAAGTTGCAATTAACTACTCAAACGTACTAATAATTTTTTTTTAAAGTACAAATAACATGCAAGTTCACTACCCATTGCAACAACCTCTAAGGTTACGAGACTGAGATTACTTTGAAACCCAAACAAGAAACATGAAATGAAAACATAACATTTAATTACCTAAAGAATTAAGAACACATACATTCCATATATGATAAATTACATCAAAGAATATGAGATACCACATGATTTCAAATAACAAATATTTAACAATAAGATTACAACTCTCATTCCCTGAATGAGGTAAATCCTATAAGCATGATTACATATTGCATAATTCCACCTCGATAACAAATGAGGGGTAATAAAATACAATATCATCTTAAATGAATAAAACATAAAATTAAACTGGATCCCACGAGCTCTCCAACTGGGAATCTCGTCCACACGAACAAGAAGAAAACCCAATGGATTAAGGTGCACGTTCCACCCAATCAAGTGATACCTGAAGGCTCACCCCCCGTGCTAGGAGATAGTAACCAAGAATTCCTATAAAAGACCATATACCTCAAGACACAAGCTAAAACATAACTGAACTAAATCAAATACAACACAACATCACTTAACACAATGGTTACAATGCTTCCAGAGAACAATGATCATCTATGCAATACAACAAAACTGACTTATGGTTGACATAGAGAGAGTGTCACACAACATTTGCTATGAGTTACCCTGGCTCAACCTTCCAAGGCTACGGACCCCCATCTTGGGTTACCCTGGCTTGCCTCTACCAGCCATCAGACCCTCATACAAACTGTGCTTCTCGTCTCATCTCAAGCCTTAATAAGTGCATGAGTCATGAGAGAGGCATTCATTATCTTAATTAGTTTGAGATTTTTTCATTAATTCCTTTTAAGTTATCACTTACTTAAACCCTAAGTGAGTTACCCTAGTGCCCCTTTGTGTGCCAGACCCCCACAAAGAGCCACTCCCCTATGGACAACACTTGGTACAAAACCACAATTCCATGGGTAAACTAGATAAGAGAACCACTCCAATCCAAGGAGGCAACATATAACGAAACCCACTCCAAACCCTTGGAGGCAACAAAACACATAATCCACTCCTTCCAAAGGAGGCACATACCACATAAACTACTCCTAATCCAAAGGAGGCACAAACCATCCCCATTCGAGAAAACCAAGTAAAACAACAGGATACATCTATACACACTACCTAAGACAATCCAAAGGTTGGTTAACATTTTACGACAACCCACACAATTAATTGAAAAGCCCCATTTGGAAGACTTACATAAACAAATGACTCAATTGCCCAACATCGAGAATGAATGAAAACATCACTTAGAAAGCATTTCAGGTAACTCAAGAAACTAATATTAGGATTTCCTAAATCCAAGCCAAGCAATGACATAGTGCATGAAATCAATTAAATAATTAACCTTATTTGCACATACTCAAAATTAAATCAAATCACATTGGCAACATTAAGGAATTTAAAATTAATAATTTAATTCCATTTGTTCAATCATACATAATGATTAAAATCAATCTTTTTAAATAAAATCATTTATTATAAAATCGATTTATTTCCAATCAATTATAATAAAAACAATCATTTTAAAATTCATATATTTAAATATTTGAATTTTATTTATATATATATATCTTTAAAAAAAAAATTATATTTCAACTAATTAAAAATAGATCCCCATTATTTAAAATATATATATATATATTATCTATATATATAAATAATAATAAAAATGTTTATTTAAATTATAATATATTATATATATATATATTATATAATATTTAAATATTATATATATATATATATATATATTATATATATTCATTTTATTTAGCCTGCGGCCCCAAAGAGGGGACGTAGCCACAGGTTGTGCCCAACCTCCCCTATGGAGGTCAGCGCTGCCACAACAGCACCCCTCCATGGGGCGGCTATGTGTAGCCATGGTTGTGGCCTCCCCAACCAAACACATAACAAATTTTATTTTTACATTTTATTTTTAATAAAATAAATAAATAAAACCTCCTTGTTCTGCACAGAACAAATTTCTGTGTAAATTTTTTTTTTTTAAATAAAATTTTCCAAAATGATAAAAACATATTTATAATATATGTTTGAATATATATATATATATGTATAAAGAATATGTAAATATATATATATATATATATACATATATATATATATTCAGACATATTATAAATATATACCTAAATTTCCATTTACAGTCAAATTGTGCAACTTTTCCACAAAAAATTTACAATAAAATTAATTTCTCAAGCACAATTTCCTAGTTTAAATTTCAAATTTGAAATGAACCATTTCAACTCCAAAAAGAGATTTCCTAATTTCATTTTTCTTTCTTTCCATTTTCTATTGTTGAAATTGAAAATTTTTGTTGCAAGTTTTGTTTTTTAACAACCAATCTAAATTTCTTCAAGATTTAAATAGGGTTTTCAAATAAATGTTGCAACAAATTTTCAAAATTAAAAATGCAAATTTCTAAAACAATAACCAAGGAAAACCTATGATCTGAAGCTTGAAGGAAAGTTTGAAGAAGAAAGTTGAGCTTCCCTGCAAGAAGATTTTCCTAAGCTTTTCCAAAATCCTCTCCCAAAATCCAAAGATGCATCCCCAAACCTCAAGAACTCCCTTTCCTTTTTACAGATTTTTTTTTTCAAAAATGAAAAACTCCTCAAATTTAGTCAACTTATCTAAAATATCCCATCCACTAAAGTTATTGCATTTTTGGAGATATTTTGAATTTTTAAATTTTAAAACCAAAATTGCTTTTCAAAAAGGATTTAAGATATTTAAATTTAAATTTTTTAATAATTTCATTTCAAAAGAATTTACAACTTTTAAGACTTTTAATAATTCCTTTTCAAAAGCATTTGAAACTTTTAAAATTTCCTTTTAAAAGAATTTAAACTTTTAAAATTTTCTTTTCAAAAATCATTTAACACTCTTAATTCCAAAAATGGATAACTTACTTCATTTCAACCTAATTAATTTAATTAATCAATAAAATAAATCTAATCCAATATTAGATCATTTTATTAATTAAATTAAATTAATTAATTAATTAAATAACATTTATAACATTATAACCAAATGAATTTAATAAACAACTTAAATACATAAAGTCATTTATTTACCTTTTTCAACTTGCACTTTAAATGAAAACAAGGAGAGATGAACAACACAAAAGCAACTTAACCCGACTAAAACCCGATGACACACTATGACTAGGGTGATGACTTGGCATAGCAAACCTAGCTACTATCTCCCAATCAAATACCATTGGCCAATGGACACACTCAAACCTATAAAATCAGGTGGAGTCGATGTCTTGTACCTGTCAACCTATGAACAAAGAGTATATCAAACATGCATATATATATAATAAAACACACCGTGAAGAGGATATCTCAAACTCGTAGGGCGCTCGCAAGCGAGTGGTACAATCTTGTCCCCTTCACCAATACAATATTACTAACTGACGAATCTAACATCAATAATATAATCAAAAGCATAAAGCATCATTAACTCAAATAACTGCTAGGCTAATTCAAAGCATGCCATAAAGATATCATCAGAGTAAAATACCATCACATCAAAATATAAAATTCACATCGCTTTACAGTTTGCAATCAAATAGTAACCAAGTACCATAATCAAAGTACAAACAGAAACAACATAACAAAGAAGAACACTGTCAGATCAAAAGAGCCAAAATGGAGGGGTGCTACAATTACATTGAGGACAATGCAAATATTGATCAATGTGAGAATATTAGAGATGGGTATGTTTCACAATGGGAAATGAAACAATTAATATCAATGCCTCCTTTTGCTGAAGATGACAATGTCGATGTCTACGATCCACTATATTCAGTTGATTACGAACGTGTATCTGATTTAGTTGTTACAGGTATGGAAATTGATTAATTTAGTTAAAATCAATATTTTTATATATATATTCTATGTTTAAGTAAGTTTCAAATATAAAATATAAATTTTTACAACTTAAATGTATAATTTACTTTATGTATATATGTGGTGTGTGTACAGGGGATATTTTCGTTGTAGTTGCAGATCCTGAAAATGCAGGAGGTTTAGATTACTATCTACTAAGATGCACGCAACCAAAAACCAAATTGGTCAAATCGATGACAGATGGTGATGGACAAGAGTATCCCATTGGATTAGTCATTATTGAAGGAACATATTATCAACAAATAAAGATAGATAAAAAATGTATTATATTTGTTGATTATAGGCCATGACAAAAGGTTCTACATTATAGTCACTTAGTTTTGGCAACAAATTTTTTTTAGAAACTTTACCTAAAAGAGGACGTGCCAAACAAAAGAGGAGGTTGCCTATTGAAGATCATGAAAATATTTTAGAGATAATTAAAGATGGAGATGATCTAGATTTTATGTACCAGGAGCTTTAAGTTGTTTTTTGGATATATGTACACATTTATGACTCCAAATCTACAATATATATTTGTATTGATTGGACATGTGACATGATTTACAATGGGATTTTTTTAGAATGTGACTTGTATGTTAGATCATATATATGCTTGATACAAAACCTAGTGACTTAAAAATGTTTTCATTTACATTTTTCCTAAATTCTTTTAAATCATCTAAATTTCCAATTGCATTTTTACATGTTGGACATGGTTCATTCTTTTAAGTTCACTCAAGAATCTCTAGAAATTCCTTTATATCATCTCTAGATTCCTTGATTGTATTTTTATGTTTGACATGGAATTGTTAAAATTTCACTTTCAAATCTTTGAATTTAAATATTTGTTCAACTCCACTTATATACATGAGCTAGATTGAATATATATATATATATATATATATATATATATATATATATATATATATATACGTGCAACAATTCAAAACCTAGTTTATGTTCCAATTTTGCATTTAAATTTATTTATGTTCTATGGAATTCTTAAGTTCACATGAATCTTTCATTTCATTTGAAAATTCAACTCCAAAAACTTATATAATTATCTAGTTGATCTAGTGTTTGAGTGGTGAAGAATCTAAACATAAATGTTGTCTCTAGTTTTCTTTATTTTTTATACATTACTAATGCACGACATTCAATAATTTTAAATGATTGTTTGGATTTTCAAGTATCCTAATCATCACATCCTAATTTTATTATTTTCATCAGGTAAGCATCCATCATCCTAATCATCAAGTTAAGATCACTTTATCAATTAATAACCCATTTAACCATGATCATCCTAGAATCATTTAAAAACTATCCATCTAGATCCATCTCAACCATACATCCATTCTCCATCCTTAATAATAAAAAAACATCACTTGAACATCAAAATTTGGTTACTTGGTCTCAATCTAGTCCATACATCATATTGTCCTTTCGTCATCACCCAAAGCTTTCAACATCTAGGGACCTTATCCTTAATCTAGACTATCATCCATTTCAAATCCAATCTCCTAATAAAAAATCACTTGACCTTATAATTTGATTTCATCTTTAATCCAAATTTGCTTAAGAACATTAGCTCCTATCTTTTAAGTATAGTTATTAAATCCATTTTGTTAATGTTAGATTGTATCCAGGTTCTCTTGGTTTGGTCTTTCTTGTTCACCTCAAGGTGCATTGGAATATATGAACATTGTAGTGAATCATAGTGATGGTGTTTGGGGTGCTTGAGATAGCTACATTTTGGCATCAATTTAACTTTGTTTACCATGTATAGCTTGAGACCATGTATGTAATGGTCCATCTTTCAAGTACAATTAAATATGGATTGATCAATTTTTAATTTATATAGAATTTTCATCTAGGAAGATCTAGATCTACTTATATTAAATGTGCATAACTTTCAAGATTTAAATATATATCAATTTCCAATTGCATATATATAAATGTTCCACATGGAATTTTTAAACTTTCAAGACTAGAAATTTTATTTCATTTACATTCAACTCCACTTATAGCTTACACGCTTTCTTTGAATTGTATGGAATTCTTAAGTGAACACTTGAATATATATATATTTGATTTCATTTACATTCAACTGGACACAAGTATAGCTCATCATCTAGTTCAAGAATTCTTTGCATGCACATTTAAATGAACATGTGTATTAGATTATATGGAATTCTTAGGTTCATGTATAGCATGATATATGCACAATTTAAATGTATTTAACCTAGACTGACTTTAAAAATGAACATTTAGAGCTTTAAAGAATTCAAGAACTATCATCTATTTCCAATTGCATTTTTATGTTCTACTTTAAAATATATCATTAATCTTAATCTCAAGCATATTTGCATTCAATTTTTTCTATTTCTTGACCCATTTATTAAAGACAAATTCATTTGAACTATTTATTTAAATTAATTACATGTACATGCCCATCTTTTTAAATTTACAAATAGCAACCATTAGATAGTACTTGGACAACATTTTGATTTCACAATGTAAATAGATATGTACAACAAGTGCATTTGAATAGACCATAATTTAAATTTAAATAAAGGTACTTGTTCCTTGCTAAATAAATAAAACCATAAACTAATTTAATGCACGATGTATTTATATATGTAATGTAAGTGAACATCAAACCATAAATATGCACGTATATAACAAACCTAGATTTAAACCATAAAACATAAATGTATGAATGTGACATGTAAATCATAACAAGTATATATGTGTACCATAAAACATAAGTACAACACATGTGCAAATGTTCAATACATAAATCATAAAAAGTGTCTCCAGCATGTAATAATATGATCTCAAACATGTAATAATATAAAAAAAATCTCAAAGAGAGGGATGTCTGGTATGAATAGAATCATCAGATCTCTGACCCGATCTATCCCTTGATCTCTCCCTCGACCTCTCCCTCAATCCATGGCTTGATCTCTCCCTTGATCCACAACTTGATATCTCCCTTGATCCATGGACCGATCGCTCTACTGATCCAAGATGTGTGGATCCATGTCCTGATCCAAGATCTCCCGATCTATGTCCTGAGCCTCGTCCCAACCCCTGCATGTGTTCAAGTACATATATGTAAAGGGTAAAAGCACAAAGTTGTGTCACACTTTCACCCAACTTATCAACACAACTGAATTTAATTATTTCTAGTTAAAAATCAATTTTGGTCAAACATATGATCTAGTAAGATTCATTATAGCTAAGTTAGATACTTCCACAACTTTTTCAATTAAAATTGTTGGCTAAAAATGTATGGAACACCACTTTGAGTCTAATTTACCAAAAAAATTAAATTATTTGAAAAACTTGAAGTTTCAATAACTCTTGCTAATGTAAACAACATTTTTTTAAAAATATAAAAATACCCTTTTGTAGATCCATAAGTGTAGTTTTCAAAAATATATTATTTTTATAGTTTAATTATTTTTTATATTTTATATTTTATTTTTACTAAAAGTAGGTTTTCAGCACAAAATATTAGGTTGATTACTATGCCAAGGAAAAATACTAAAACTTATTAAAAAAAATTGAAAAAAATATGATGCACTAGATAAAAGAGTCTATTTTAAGATGGTATAATTTTGTTTCCATTTTAGATAAATATTTAATATGAAAGTTGGCATCTGATGAAAATAGTTTTTTTTTATTCACGCACATTTTAATATTTATTTAAAAATATATATTTATCAAAATTGGAAAAAAATATATCCATGCACTAAAATTTCAAGTTATAAATACACACAAAAATTTTGAAAGAAAAAAAAAAAATTACTATAAAAAGTTTGACGTCCCACAACTTCATTTTTCAGCATTTTATCAGCAACTAAATTATAGTTTTTATTTATTAAAAACTAGTTTAAAATAATTTTTTATATTTTTTTTTAAAATACAAACATAAAATATACTAAAAAATACATATTTTACTAGTTTACATCATTTCAAAATTCAAAACAGATATGCCACTTTTTAGTGATTCAAGTTTAAAAATTGGATCAACATTGGTTGTTTCCTTTATAAAGTGTGACACAGCTTTGTGTTTTTACCCTAAAATTATCTAAAATTACAATGTACTTGAGTTCAATGTGTTCAAACTTAAACATCAAGTAATTAATTTTTTTATTAAATTTAAATGCACCTCATCTGCATACTACATGGGATCGCCATCATGCTCCAAATTTCCAAAGTCTGACAAATCACCATACTGATTAAAATTTATAAGTACACAATTTCAATTAGGAGTTAAACAACTAGAAGTTTTTAAAATACATTACATGAATTTTTAGAACACAATTTTATATATGTATTTAAATTATAAATTGAAAGTACCTGTCGTGCTTGCTCGATGGCTCTACCAATGTCACTAAGTTCACGAGAATGTAAAGACATCGTAGGGGGCTCTATAGCATGTACAGTATCAGTGGCAAAAAGAAGCCGACTATATGTCCCATGGACAGGATCAGGTGTCGCAATAGCCTCAACGTGACTTGTAACATCCTGACGACTACCTGGACAAGCTAAAGGATCAATAGAAACATGATGTGCATGGGATCCTGTAGGCTGATGTGGAATATCCTAAGTTGCATTTGCCACCCCATGGATTGTATGTGTATGAGGATATCGCTATCTAATAAAGTCTAGTACCCTATCAAGAGCAATCCCATGGTCCTCACTGATAACCTGATATGTTGCTAGTAAATCCAAAATTGAGAGTCTACACATATTACGCAGAGTTGTGTGGGTCATATGCTTGACATCTGCAAGAGTAGGTAGATCGGCACTAATAAATGGATCATATGATGCAGATGTAGCCTCAATGGGAGGAAGGTTGATATGTGAGCGTAATAAGTCTCTACCAACTCGATTAGATGAAATCTAATCAATCTGTGTCATAATAGAGGCAATGTTATAAAAAATCTGACTCTGAGTGGAGCCTGTTGCTGCCAATTCCAAACATTTTGGTAAAACCAAAAGGTTTGGGCCAACTAATGCCATCTTGTCCATAGGTGGTGTCAAGTTTGAAGGCCTAAACTGTGGTTAGAAAAATGGCCTTTACCCTGGCCAACATGCTCAGGATAAGATGTGTAGTCCACCTCTATATGTAAATGAAATTCTACATATAATTGCTTGACAAAATACAGTGGCAACTCCTCATTGTAAGGCCATCTATGATGTGCTGCCAACCATCTAGGCTATATGAATGGCGCAACAAGAGGATCTTCACACCTCGTAACCACATATCCTCTAATTTTATTTTTTCCTCTATAAAATGGGAATATGGATAACACATTTTCACCTGAAACTAATTTGGCAACTTCTTTATGTTTTGTTGTGCCAGTAACACTCCTGGCAAGAGAAAAATAAAACTGCTCAATGTTGATTTCATCATAAGGATTGCATGATCGAATTGTCTCGATCATCTTAATAATCTCATGTCTAATAGTGACTAATCTATCTCGATTAGCCAAATTGGGGGAGTTGTGAATTGTTTGCTCTAAACATTTTAGAGCATTGTCTAATCTAGCAATACTATCTTGAAATATATTTGATCTAGTTTGAGCTTCTCACTCAGAATGAGGGGAATGATGAGATCCCTCATCGGCCATGATATATATAAATAGATAGAGATCTACATATCATTAAAACAAAGTTATGTGATGAACTAAACAAATTTAAATTGAAATTTTTTCAAAACTAAAAAAATATATATATTTAAATTAAATGTAAAATTTTCTTCAAAACTATAAATTTTTTTTAAATTTAAATGTATCTAATGAAATCTAGTTCAAACTTTATATCTATCTCTATGTGAACCTATTAAATCATAGATGCATGTAATATGCAACCAAGAATAAATATGGAAAAA
>VDFB02284084.1:0-39646 GCA_007258455.2 Sequoia sempervirens | reverse complement strand
GAATTTTGTGTTGTCAGTTTTTTAGTATTTGAACCTTCTAGAAACCCTAATTAGGACTCATTCACCCCTCTGGGTGATTTAGTCCCATATCATGTCTAAATCTTCATTTTACAACATTAAAAAATTCATCTATGTGCTCCTATTTGTTGTTGTTAGATCTCTATTTTAGTTTGTTGAGTTTTTGTTTCATTCATTTTAGTAAACCTAGCTTGAATTGATTTCATTTCAAGTGCATTGGAAAACATAAAAAAAATTGGAACTAAAAGATATCATCTTTAGGTTTATACATAGCATAATCAGTCAATTATCATGTCCTTGCATTATCCTTTTGCATGTTTGCTCTATCATTGTTGCATTTCAAATTTGTAGGACAATTATTACATCATGTTTTCATTGCAAAAATCTATGGTTATCACACTTCATGTTCTATTTTTAGATCTTGTTGAGTATTGTAAGAAATTTTTGTTATGTGCATATGAATATGAAGTTCTCTCCCCTCTCTTTTTGTTTGTCATTGATCCCTCTCCTAGTATCCCTCCTATGAGCGAGATTAGTCTATTGAAAGAGAATACAATATTGGTAAATCATAACAATCATATTTGTTCTTCTCCCACTATCTCTCATATTTGTGAAGAAGACATTTTGGTGTTAGAAGAACCAATCAATGAGAGTTTTGAGAATCTTAGTTGTTTCACTCCTCCTACCTATCTTATTGGGAAAGGCATTGTTGAAAAAGAGGACACAACCATAGGTAATCATGTTGATCACATAACATAAAAAGAAGAGACCATTGAACTAGTCTACATTTATCTCCCAACATCTCCCTCACTTGTGACAATGTTTTAGTGAAAATGGATGCAATTATAGTGAGTGAGGAGGATATGTTGGTGTTAGATGATCAACTATTTGTTGAAATATGTTGTCATTGATGTCAAAAAGGGATCAAAGGAGAATTTTGTTGATCCTATGCAAAGATGCATATAGTTGTCATTGATGTGAAAAGTGCAAATCTAGAAAAGGAGATGTCAACATGAACATTTCTTCATGCTCCCAGTCTAGGGTTTATCAGTTAAACCTTACATGTGTAGAAATTTCAATCACAACATTCAAGAAAGTTTGATTTCATCAGTGACCTGGTGTTACTAGTTGCAGGTCACATAAGTAACAACTTATGTCATTCATCCCATGGATTTGACTGGCCCCCCTCTGCCTAGTGCTTTATGGTTACACAGCTTCTTTAGATCGGCGAGACACTAGTGTATCACCAAGATTCAAGCAAGTGTCTCTCTATTGGCCAGATGGTCACTTCATCGATGTGACCATGTGTGATCAATGAGAGAATGGGAGAAGTATCAATGATGGGGAAATAGGAAGGAAGGATGCACTCCATTTGGGACCCAGCCATGTTGACGAAGCAGATGCATGGTGTGACAAGATTGGGAAAATGGTAATCTGCATCCTTGTTGTGGATTACAAAGTAGTGACATGGTGATGAGGTGGATAGGTCAAGTCATCAAGTGTATTCATCGATGTGACAATGTGATATCACTAGGACTATGAAGATTTTCCAAATGATAGGGTGATAGGTATATGTTGTCGATAGTGGGACCTAGCTATGTAAGATGATATGTGTCTAAGGTACAGATAGAGATTGAATCATAGGATGGCTTGTGGAAGAAAGTGACAAATAAAATATGACATGTGGTGACACAATGGCGTGGGGGCCATACAACAATGAAGGTTATTGGTGTGACATAGGCACATTGATAGGACTGTGAAGGATGTCCCCCCGATGAAGCGATGAGGTGTTATGTGGGACTCGATAGGATAATGGTGATTGATGATTACTCAATATGTTATTTTGCATTAGTGTTGTGAATGATGTGGTGACAACATGGAAGAATGTTGGCATGCAAGTCCATACAGTCCATATCAATGGGAGTTGTGGACATCAGCAAGACTAAAAGGAGGTCCCCCCAATGGAGTGATATGTTAGATCGATGGCACATATTTTTTGGCGATTGATCCAATGGTGATCATCTAACAGTGGAGATCGATGATGGAGATTTGAAGAAAATTTATGTAATGGTTGTGACTTAAAGTTGTGATATTGAATGGAAAGTGTAGGATTAGGGTGCAAAAGGTGAAGATTAAGAGCCAAAATTTAAATGAAGTAATCTCAAATATCTAAGTCTATGTGAACATGGCTTTAGCTAGAAACCAACACATAATAGAGAGTTATTTGGTCCAACTGCACCTAGTGACCAATTGAATGAATATTTGATCTTGTAGGAAGTGAAACAAATTATAGAAGTGATTGAGATAAAAATCAGATTGAAGGATGAAAAGAGAGCATTAAATGCACAATCATATTTTAGGATTTGACAGGGAGAACAAAGGAAAATTCTCTGAAATTGAATTTAATGTTGTATGGGTCAATGTAGGGTATGGTGATATCTAATAAATATTATAAAATATCTTAATGATGGTGTGTGGCTTGAAGTACTAGTAGCTTACTGGTGAAGCTAATGAGTAAGGGAAACTCTAACATGATGCTAGGGTTGATCAGGATGATGAAGTGGATCCCAAGGTAGTAATTGCACATTGGTGAAAAATAAAGACAATCAAGCATTGTCTGTGAATTGAAGGGAGTTGTAGAAGGAGAGGGATATGTCTATAAGTGCACTATGTGTTGAAAAGAGAGAAGTACAACTAAGAAGGCTGTAGAGTAGAAAGTGTAGAACATAGAAGAGAGTGCAGAGTAGAGAAAGGGACTAGAACAGAAGCATGAGTTGTTGAGACTGCAACTACAACAACAGAGTATAAGTTTCAATAAATGCAACATTATATTACATGTATTGATGCATCTCAGGTTTATGTAGAACCACATATATGCACATTTGAACTTGTAATTCTGTAAGAGGTTGTAGCCTCCATTTGCACTAAGTTGTAGCTTAGATCAAGGTGTTGTAGCATCCTTGAAGTTGTTTCTACTAAAATAAGGATTTGAAGCTTCCTTGAGCTTGTATCCCTTAAAACTTGTAACTCAACTTTGATGCTTGTAAGGATAGATTAGGATAGTAGATCCTAACAAAATTTCTCACCATGCTTTTTCCCATCTTTGGTTTTCCATGTATATCTAGTGTTATGCATTGATCTCTCTTGTGCTTGTGGTTATCATATATGTTAGTATTTCAATCTACACATTTGAGTTTAAGGTTGAATATGCAGAAGTCTTCTTAAGAACTATAAGTTTTAATATCTATTGACTCACCCCCCTCTTAGTAGATCATTGTGTTCTAACAATCTTTAAAATTTGTGATAGCCCTATTTATTTTTCTTCCCCTACCTCTCCTATTTTGGAAGTCATTATGGGACAAAGGAATGTAATCATAGATAACCATGATAATCATACTTTTTATTCTCCTAATATCTCTCCTATTTGTGAAGAATATATTTTGGTGTTAGATTATCAAACCAATGATAGTTATGACAATCCTATTTGTCTATCTTTCCCTAGGAAAAACATTATTGAACAAGAGAATTCCATCATTGATAAATAATAAAACCCAACCATCAATGAGTCCCCTACTTGTGATGAAGTTATTTTAGAAGAACCAGACATTGAATGGCATGAACATCTAGTTTGTAGCTCTCCTAAGAACTCTCCTACTAGGGAAGATATCATGGTGGAAT
Source organism: Sequoia sempervirens (assembly GCA_007258455.2). Classification (NCBI taxonomy): domain Eukaryota; kingdom Viridiplantae; phylum Streptophyta; class Pinopsida; order Cupressales; family Cupressaceae; genus Sequoia; species Sequoia sempervirens. Next base: position 35,950 of record VDFB02284084.1, on the reverse strand, counting down.
AAAATGGGAACATTGACACATGTATTTCAAACAATAGTGATGAGGCTTCCTTAGATTAAGATGATGAAGTGACATTAGACTCCCATTCACTAAGATATCATGAAAAGAAGGACAAGCCTTTTGAATTTATGCACATTAGATATCCCTTGAAGTACTCTCCTGAGTCTAAACTTATCCTTTACCCACCCTCAAACCAACCACAAATTCAAACTAAGCCCATCCTCATCCTCGAACCACCTAAGAATAATGTTTTACAACAATCAAATTATAATACTATTTCCCATACATATAACACTAGAAACAATCCACAATCAAGAAAAAAAACTCTAGCATCCCTCGCACTTCCTTACCCTACCTTTCCTAGTGCTCCTCGTTTACCTTTGCAAAGTGGAAAGGAGTATGATCTTGTTAAAAAACTAAAGAATACTCCTACTAGATATCCTTATGGGATCTTATTCAAGCCTTCCCTCATTATTATAACATGATTCAAAGTTCTTTACAACAAGTTCCTATCCCTCCTAATGTGCAACCGAATGGCATAGCATCCCAAATTGAAGGAATGAATGCTAACATTGTTTTCCACCAAAGTGAGTTACCTCCTTTGGAAGTGAAAAAACAAAATGAAGCTTTCATAATAATAGTTATCTTCAACAGGAAAGGGATAAAGTGAACCCTTGTTGACAATTTCTAAACTCTTAATGTGTGTACCATAACCCTTTTGGATAGGCTTGCTGTGGATAAATCAAGAATTGAACCTGATTCCCTATCAATTTGAGGATTTGACAATGTAGGAAAACAACCACTTGGTGTGATAACATTTCCTATTATACTATAGGAAAAGCTATTTTACAAACTCCTATCCATGTTATGCCTCATGATCTTTCATATAATCTTCTTTTAGATAGACCATACATTCATGCGATGAATGGGGTGTCCTCTACCCCTCATCATAAAATGAAGTATGTCTACAACAACAAAGTATACACACTCAAATTTGATATTGAGCCTTACAATGTTTTACAATTTGAGAAAAACAAGGAGTGTCCTTTGAAAATGTTGACACCAACTACACAAGTCAAACCCATGCAAGAGAAAGAAAAAGAGAAGCATATTGAAGAAGTCACGAAGTTATTGGAAGATGATTGGGGATCCTAGGATTTCACACCTATATTTGATGGAAAACTGAAGATCATGAAAAAAAGAATGAAAAATATAAAGCAGTAATGTCAACACAAAATTCAAAAGTATCCACCTCAACCACTTTAGAAGAAGAAGCAAATTACACAACAAATTTTGACAAAATTAATCATGAGAAACCATCAAATCCAAAAGAAATGAAAAAAATTTATGGAAAAGGTTATGATCTTTTGAAACAATTTGATTATAGTGGAAAAGGATGTGGTGCTAGAGAACAAGGTATATGTGTCCCTATAGAGCCTAATAAGCAAGAAATGACTAATGGTATTTGTTATTGTCCATTGAATGAAACAAACAAGACTTCACTCCATAGCAACACTATTACAAAAGACTCCCCTAAGCCAACTTTAACATTAGTGTATCCTAAATAGATAGAAACTAGTGGTCTTTGTTATTGTCCTTTGAAAGAAACAAAAGAAATAAAGAAGTCTCCGCTTAGGATTTTAATGTCATCACACAAAGCACTCTTAAGACATGTCTTAGTAACAATTGGAGTTCATTATATTTTACACCTTCCTTTAAAGAACAGTACAAAATCTCACCATCTCAAAATTCTTGTGTAAGTATGACACTTTGTAGTAAGGAAAAGATTTCTTTGTCAAAAAATAAAGGAACATCTTCTACTATTGATCAAGAAAGTATCTTATCGAGACTCCTCCAAGATCATTTGATATCCCTCCCTCTAAGAACACTAAAGAAATTCTACTACAAGAGTTCATTTTGTGCATATCATAGATTTCATGGTCATTCTACTTATAAATATATGACTTTGAGCAATAAAATTGAACATCTTAAGGATTACGATGCTCTTCCAAGTTATGTTGAAGCACCCAATTCCTCTAATTGATACCGATTTTCATTATATAATGTTCTCATCAATCATCTTGGTGTTGGCCCCATGGTTGTAATTGCACCAAAATGTTGACCTATTAATGCTTGATACAACCACTAGAGTTAACCGATCCATAGGAGGTGGTTAGTCCATGTCACAAATCTTGAGGGGAGCACTAACCATTTTCCAACAATCTCCCCTTCAACACAAGCCAAGGGGATTCGAACCTAGCACCTTTGGCTCTGATACAAATTGTTAGCCCCACAGTTGTTGTTGCACCAAAAGGTTGACTTGTTAATGCCCAATACAACCGCTAGTGTTAACTGATCCATGGGAGGCAATTAGTCCATGTCATGAATCCCAAGGGGAGAACTAACCATTTTCCAGCACTCGACTCATCCTTGTATTGCACTAAGTGGGGGCAAGGGGTTAAGTAGCCTTTTCCTTGTATGGCACTCATCATTGTTTTTTCTAGCTACTTTACCGCCTTCCATTATTATATAAGAGCAAGCTTGGGATGTGGATGACATGCCTTAAGTTGGCTCGCATGTGACATACTAAGTTATCTTTAATATTTCATTTTGGGGGAAACCCCTTTTCATGGTGTCGTTTTATTTGGGAACATATGACTTGGAATAGGGCTTTCCAAATAAGCTCTTTTGTCCTCTTTATTATTAGCATTTATCATTTGCTACTTTAAAGTAATTTCTCATAGCATGTTGTTTAGCAATTTCTTTATAGTGGGGATATGCATTGACATTATTCTTTTTCATTTCAATTATAATTCATGTTTCATTGTGTGGTATTCTTACTTCATGTGATGTGTCTTTCTCTTTGTGGCAACATTGGGTGTGATGTCCTTCAAGAGCGTGATCTCTCTTAGCATATTATATTCCTCTTAGTGGCTTGATGTGACACATTGCATCCCTTAAGTTGTGAATTTCTTCTATGCTTCGATTGGTCCTCTCTTGGAGACATTAGGAACAACGTTCCCTAAGTTAAGACCTTACATGGACTAAGAAAAACTCCTTTGAACAAGATTACACTATTTTGCATTTACAATAACTGTTATATGGCCACCTTGAATAACATACTTTGCTTTCCTATGGAGCCATCCTATTTGTTCATGAGTGTTAGCATACGAAGTTTTACTTCCCTCATGAATCATGTTGTTCATGTTGTGTGGCACCTTATCAAAGTTATCAGGAAGTATAGCTTTGGTATGGTTAGCATATGGGAGCTGACCAAGGCATTACTTTCCCATGTAGCCACTTTCTTTTCTATGTGAGTGCATACCAGCCACATGTATATGGGTCTCTAGGGAATCACCTACTAGATAGCCTAAGGTTCCACTAGCCCTTGTGAGCATGCATTTTTTTTCATGGTGGACATTGTGTTCCACTTGTAAACATTTTTTTTGGAAAAATAGCCCATACTTGGTCCACATCATGTTGGAAAAAAAATTTAGGCTTGATCCACCCTCTTTTTCCTTTTCTTTCTTCTTTATGTCTTTGATAGTGTATGCTTGTACCTTTTTGTTGCTTCATACATCAATTACATGCATGTTCTTTTGTGCCTATATTGGTTTTCCATAGGATCTTGATTTTGAGGGCTTGATCATCTGTCTTGATTGTTGTTGTCCTATCTTAGTAGCATTGGTACACTTGGACCCCTCTTGATGTGAGTTTGTCTACTTTAGTGTGATTTTGAAGCAAGTTCCTCCTCTCACTAAAGTGGGGGCTAAATGTAGTTTTGGAAAATCCATCCCTTTACATTTTCACACTTGTTTAGGCCCTCCCTACTAAAATTGGGTTTTTTTATGCCTTATTTGGTCCTATTTTTCATTCATAAGCCTTATTTAATGCATTTTTTTAGGATAATCCTCACATTTAATAATGACAAATCGTAATTCAGTATTTAAGGTTGTGTTCCAGATCTGGTGATCTGGGACTCATACGCCACCTTGGGCATATGGGTCCCACCTAGGTCTTAGGACCTGATTTTAAACATTGTATAGAACTTAACACTTCCTAGAGTTTGTGTCTCATGTTTAAGACACAGGGACTCATATGCCTCAACTAGAACATGATTCCTACTTTAACCAAGATGTATTTCAAATCAAATTCTTGGTGAGATTTCATTATCCTAGATCTAATATTGGCTTGTAGTGTTTTAATTTAAGAAAATTTGGCATAAACAACTATAAATACAAGGTTATTTCACATAGTTTCATCCTAGAATTTCATAAGCAATCAAGAGTAATTTCACAAGAGAATTCAAGAGAAAATTATCAAGCATTTGGAGTAGGATTCAAGATTCAAGCATCATGTCCAATTCTTCATGGATCATGTGTGTTTGTGAGCTAACATTTGTGATGTAGGTTTTCATAGTTCAAACAAACATTCAAAGACATTATTTCATATCAAGATCAAGAGTCAAGATCCACATCCATTGGAGCCATTTCACACAAGATTGCAACCTTTATTGTAAGGGTTTAGTGAGTTGCAACATTGCATATTTTTCATTCATCATTCATCATTCCTTCATTCGATTTCATTTCATTTCAATGTTTGATTACCAAAACTGGGTTTGACCAAGGCAAACCCACATTCCCTAACAAAACAATGTTTTTCCCTATTCATGTGTGATTGCAGATCTAGGTGATTTGGAGATTTAAGATCCTTTGAAGACAAACTTACAATATCGACGAAAGTTGTCAAAGTTGTCAAGAAGTTGTCATCTTCATGAAAACTCACCTACATATCGTAATTCAAACTTTTCGAACTTAAAGATCGAACAAGATGAAAGCTACAGAAGATTACTCAAGTCTAAAAAAGTTTCTATCAACCCTAATACTAGGAATAAATTTCCCCTCTAGGAATATGAGTCCCAATATACCTCCTTTTACTAGTTTTTTGTATATCTTAATTTACCAATAGAAGATTCCAGATTCTACCTAGATTCCAGCTGAAGGACTAAATTGCCCAGCCTAGCGTATGAGTCCTAGTACACTTCAAAAAGAAAAATTTTAGAGTTTCATATCTTGCTTGGAATCCATCGGTTTACCAGGTTCCTTTCTTTCTAATTTCTATTTCTCAATTTGATTTCATGTTTTAAGTTTCTAGGGTTTAGTGCATGATTTTTTGTATTTCTCTTTTGAAGCTTCATTTTAATGGTGAACCCCTCTTTTAATTACACCTAAGGAAACCACCCCTTGTAGTATTCCTTCCCTTAATTGAGTCACTTGGTTGAGGGATCTTAGTTTCCTAATGAACCAAAACATGAAATAGCCCCCCCTAAGTTGTCCAAAAAGGTGGACACACCTATTTCCCTTGTGTTCAATTATGAGTTTGACATTTTTGTCTCTTTACCAATATATATGTTTTATCTTAGAATTTTATCATTTTTGGGTCTTGAGCTTGTTGGTAATCACTATTTATATCATAATCCTCTATTTTATAGTCTCGTTCTAGTCTAAGACTCCTTTGAGGAACAACTAATTTATTGTAGGTTTATTTGTTCAAGAATCTATCGTTTTTAACATTTTCCTTTTTAATTTTTTTATAGTATAGAAATCCTAACCACACTATTTGAAAATTTTAACATTTCCTTTTCTTACTTGTTTATGGGATAATATAATCAGAATATTAGACTTTTGGACTTAGGATGTAAATGAAAGAAGTCCTAAGAAAGCCTACAAACTTGGGAAACACATCCACTAAACACATTATATCTTAGAAAATTAAATGCAAAGATCCAATGGTTGTTAATACATAGGGACCAAAACTTGATATCTATAAATCCTTAAGAATCCTACAATTTGGTAAAAGTTAAATTGATTTCCTTTTAAAACCTTTTTTATATTATAGAAATCCTATCCACACCCTTTGAACATTTCAATATTTCCTTTTCTTTCTTGACTATGGGATATAATCAAACTATAAGACTTTTGTACTTAGGTTGTAAATGAAACAAGTCCTCTAAAATCCCACAAACTTGTGAAACACATCCACTAAACACATTATATCTTAGAAAATTAAATAGAAAGATATAATGGTTGCCAGGACATAAGGACTAAAACTTGATATCTAGAAATATTTAAGAATCCTACAAATTGGAAAAAAATAACAAACCTTTAAATTATTAAATGTAGCCTCTTCAAAAAATTATAGGAAAATATTTCATCTTCACCAAATTTTATGAAACCTTTCAAAAGACCAAAATTAGCTTGATGAATCCAAAAGGGTTGGAAAATAAAAAGACTAGAGAGATGACTCAAAGTAAACCAACCTAAAACTAGGTAGAAGTAAAAGAAGGGGCCCACATTTCTAAAACCATAATGGGGTGTGTCTATGAAGAACAACAATACTTTCTCCACATTAGTCAATAATACTTAGGAAAACACATTCTAATGTCATATTAACTCTAAAAATAAATCATATTCCTCATGCACTTGTAAAAGGAATTATAAATGCTCTTACCATTAAGGAATCAATATTCCACCAATAATAGAAATGTATTTGTATGAACAAGATGTTATTTTCATAACTTTGTTGCATTCCCTCTTATTTCTAACTCCATACTTTATTTAATAAATTGCATTACTATCACTCTCTCAATCAATTTCTACACTATTAAGAGCTTATATATTGAACTAATAAATGACCATTTAAGCAAAAGTTTGGTCAAAGAGTATAGAGATAAAATTTATTTAAAGATAGAGTCAACTATAATATATGGTTAGTGGTCATCTATCTAGTCTAAAAATATGAATGAAAACAATTTTATATTAAAGATGAGAATATCTCATATTATGAGTTGAAATTTAAGATTGAGGAATACAGCTAAATTTTCAATGTATTGAAATTACTTATGAATTTTAAATCTTTGTGAAAACATATAGTGAGTTATTTGTTATATGATGAGGGTACTCCCCTTACAAAACCACACACACAACTAAACAAGAGAGATAAATAGAAAATGTAGAAAGAAACACTTACTTTCTATTACCTTAATGAAGTGAAATTACAATACTTAGAAAATAACATACTACAGCCACATGGCCCTTCTCATTACAAAAATCTACAAGCCAAAAATCATGATGTGCACTATTGGAGCTCCCCTCTATAACCCTTTTTCTCCCTCTTTTATCCAAGAAATGTAACTGCCTTAGAACATTTTGGAAGGTGTAACCCCAATTTGGTGTCAAAAATTCCACTGTTTATTTCTTGCTCTAGAAGTTTAAATTCTTTTTTAACTTTATATTTATATATTTACAACTTCCTAGGGTCATAACTTCCTAGCCACCCATCAGATTTTCAATTGTAATATATTACATGGGAAAGGATCAGCGAGATTCACAACCATGTTAGGATCCGAAAAAGGATCTTGCATTTCTGACCCAGGTCTAGGCCCTGCGGTTCCACCTGGTTTTGAACTTCACTGGAGCAGTCTTTCTTGTTGGAAATTTCATTCCTTCCAAATGGCAGATTTTGAGTTGTTCTTTCGCCTCTAAAAACTCAGAGTTTGATTAACCCCTTTGAATAATTTTTCGTTCATGGGGAATTGAAGAAAGCCCCTATCTGGGTGCTGGAGTTGGAAGTGATTCTTTGTCACTTAAAACCTCAACGAAAATGGCTGACTGCTAGTTTACCATGGGCTCCAAAATACCTATGGAAACAAGAAAATGAAATATTTTAGGTGATGTAAGACTGTCCATGGACTGATGAGTCCTTGGTTTGCTTAGTATCTTAGTGTAAAATATTAAAAAAAGGAAAACACATTCAGAGTTTCTTTGGCAATTTTATGGAAAATTCCCTGGAAACATCTTAGTGAAAAAAGAAGCTGGCCCAAGGAAGGAGCCTGGAGTTGGTGATTTATTCTCCTGGTTCCTAATGCTTTACAGCCATCCAATTGAAAACTATCCACTGAACACCACAATGAAGTCTGAAGAACCAGTAGCCAATGCCGCAATTCTCAGCCCTAATTGCCCATTTAATTCCAAGATTCTGGCAACAACGAATTTCCAACATTTTACCTTTGATTCTGGCGGTTTAATTATAAAAGCACTATACAAAATAGTGAATATAAATTGATATAATTTTTACTATTTTTAAATAACTTGAAAAATATAAAACATTTATTTATGATAATTTTCTTTGTTTCCCTTTATTCATTACTTATTTGATTTTACTTGATTTTTTAATAAATCAAAATATAAATTCAACCCAATATATTGCATATTAATATTTTTAAAATAAAATTTACTATTATATTAAAAAATATCAAATATATTTTCATTTAGAATTACAAACACAATATAAAAAGAATTTAATGATAAAAACAAGTTTATAACTTAGATTTTTTAATATATCTAACATCAAAGAAAAGATATTTCAATTCTAAAAAGGAATCATTTAAAAATGTACTATAAACAAACACAAAAATAAAACCCACCATTACCTTCATTTAAAATGGCCGACTCAAACGACATATAATTTCAACTATAAGTAGAGAGCTAGCACATTACTCTCTACATAAAGACTCTCCAATTAGTAGTTCAAGTGCCCCAACCCAGACCAACTGGGGTGGGAGAGGTTCCCACTCAACTTTTCTTTTCATAACTGACTGGGTGAAATGAAGGAACTAGGAGCAAATGACAACTACCACCAACTCACTAGTTTGAGTAAGCAGTTGCTCCTACCTGCCCTTATTCATTCATTCATGAAGCATCTGAGTTGCTTATCGAAATGGGGAATTTTCCCTTAACTCGGGCAACCCCAATCCTAGAAACCCCTACTAAATAATTATTAAAAAAAAATCATCCAGGAATGTACTCTAAACAATCACAAAAATAAAACCCATCATTACATTCATTTAGAAGGATCAACTTAAATGATATAAATTTTAACTATCAATAGATAGCTTACACATGACACCCTACATAAAGCCTCTCCAATTATTTAATAATTATCAAAAAAATCCATCCAAGAATGTACTCTAAACAAACACAAAAACAAAACCCGCCATTACATTAATTTAAAAGAACTCACTTGAACCATATATAATTTTGAATATAAGTAGATAGCTAAGACATTACTCTCTACATAAAGACTCCCAATTAATTAATATTTTTTGTTTTTTTTACTCAACCCTGCCACCCAACAGCCCATACCTTGGGTACCTGGGTGAGTTGGGGTGAGACTAGCCCCCTGCGGGTGCAGGCCATAACCCGCATACAAGCCCACTGGTCAACCACGAAAGTGGGGAGTTGAACTTGATACCTATAGGAAGCAAACCCATGACCCAATTTCAGACTAGAAGTTACAGCTAACACATTACTCTCTACATAAAGACTCCAATTAGTTAATAATTATCAGTAACACTCGTAGAGTGTGATGTTAACCCTAACGCGGAAATAAACGGGTGCCGATACAGCATCGGTAGAAAAGGTGGCAATTCCTCTTGCCATTAAGAAATCACCCGTTCCACCCACAACAGATAGATCTCTGTACTTAGCCAGCACTGGGTCGCGCCATTGAAGGTGATGGTGCCCTTATAATCTTCTGAATTTAGCACAAATGTGAACCCAAGCCAAGCATTGTAAGTATTCTTCATGTTGTAGAATTAAAAACCTGCGCTCTACCGACAGGAGAAGAATGCAGATCATGGTCAAGAGTAATAGGATCGTCAAAGACAACAACATCTCCAAACCAGAAAGGCTCGGCCAAAGAAGTGAGATTGCCCCATTGAGGGGCTGCAACGAGCGGAGAAGTTGCATTCTGAGCATTCTTTCCATTGTAAAGTATGTCATGAAAGTACAACACCAAATTCTTACATGGCGTTGGAAGTTGCTTCTTCCATCCATTCCCATCTACAGTTTTGAGCATCATGGAAGAGAGCAGAAGCCACATAAAGCAGACATGAAATAATATTCTACCACAGTACTGAAAACCCGTATCTCTTCAAATCTCTATTACAACTATACCAGATATCAGTAATGCATTATACTTCACAAGGTGGAATAGATGCTTTATATAGGAAGTTTCCATCATAATTGCAGCATGATTTTAAATGAATTATTGTACCTTTGCACTGTATTCTAAACATGTGATATTTAACGCAAAGCCTGCAAGATGGAGCCAATATGTTTTGGCTTAAGTCCTTTCGCTTCATATGGGCCATGGATTCCCTGAACTAAAATCATGGGTAAGACAAAAAGAGAGATCTGGATATGTGGTAGTATTATTTAAGATTATTTTCTTTATTTTCTTTTATTAACTATTTATTTGATTCTGTTTAATTTTTTATAATCAAAATATAATTCTAACCAACTATATTACATATTAGTATTTTTAAAATAAGTAATACTATTGAATTAAAAAATCTCACAAATATATTTTCATTTAAAATTACAAACAATTTAATGATAAAATCAATTCTATAACATAAATTTTTAAATATATCTAACATCAAAGAAAATATATTATCCAAGAATGTACTGTAAACAAACAAAAAATAAAACCCTGCCATTACATTATTTTTAAAGAACTTACTAGTAAACAGCTAACACACTACTCTCTACATAAAGACTCTCTAATCAGTTAATAGTTATCAGTAACACTCGTAGAGTGTGATGTTAACCCTGATGCGGAAATAAACGGGTGTCTCTACAGCATCGGTAGAAAAGGTGGCAATTCCTCTTGCCATTAAGAAATCGCCTGTTCCACCCACAACAGATAAATCTCTGTACTTAGCCAGCACTGGGTCGGCGCCACTGAAGGAGATTGTGCCCTTAGAATCTGTTGAATTCAGCACAAATGTGAAGCCAAACCAAGCATTGTAAGTATTCTTCATGCTGTAGATATAAAAGCCCTGCGCTCTACCGACAGGAGAAGAGTGCAGATCATGGTCAAGAGTAATAGGATCGTCAAACACGACGACATCTCCAAAAGGGAAAGGATCAGCCAAAGAGGTCAGATTACCCCATTGAGGGGCTGCAACGAGCGCAGAAGTTGCATTCTGAGCATTCTTGCCATTGTAAAGTATGTCATGAAAGTACAACACCAAATTCTTACATGGCTTTCGAAGTTGCTTCTTCCATCCATTCCCATCTACAGTTTTAAGCATCATGGAAGAGAGCAGAAGCCACATATAGCAGACATGAAATAATATTCTACCACAGTACTCAAAACCCATATCTCTTCAAATCTCTATTACAACTATACCAGATATCAGTAATGCATTATACTTCACAAGGTGGAATAGATGCTTTATATAGGAAGTTTCCATCATAATTGCAGCATGATTTTAAATGAATTATTGTACCTTTGCACTGTATTCTAAACATGTGATATTTCAGACAAAGCCTGCAAGATGGAACCAATGTGTTTTTGGCTTAAGTCCTTTCGCTTCATATGGGCCATGGATTCCCTGAACTAAAATCATGGGTAAGACAAAAAGAGAGATCTGGATTATCACCGAATATGGTAAAAGAAATCCCGTTTTGAGAATTGTGGTAGAGAGAAGGTAGTGTCTTTATGTAATATGACGCTTAATTTTACTTATTAACCATTGAATACTTAGGCAAACCGTACATTTTTAGAGACAACTATCTGCAAAGCCTGTAAGTTCTGGCTGGAATCCTTTGGCCTCGTATGAGCCATGGATTCTCCTAAATAGGCTTGTGGCTAGAAGTCATTGAAAATGTGTATAGTGCGCAGAAGAAAGCCTGCATTGCAACGTGTGGTATAGAAGGTACATTGTACATTTATAATATCTGATTTGTGTGGGAGAGTACATACAAAAATTATTGTAATGGTAAGAAAAAAAAATGATTGTGTTATTTTTTTATTTGAGGAAATATTTAATTGATTACTTTAGTGGATAATGTTAGTTTAGAATTATCTCATTAAGGATAATGGATGATAAATAATATAATATTATTAATGGATAAAATGATAATATAATGATAGAATGGTAAGAATTATTTCAATGTCTACACTATCATTTATCATTTTTCTATGTACATTAGATAGTTGAACATGTGCAGTTTAAAGTTCAATGGTTGCACTCACACATCAATGTTTCTACCTCCATTCATCAATATCTCTACAGATAAACATTCATAAACATAGAACTTGTCTTTCAATATTTTTTATGTGTTTTAGTTTTTTTAAGTGTGAGTTTGGCATTTATGTCTCTTTACTAATGTATATGTTTTATCTTAGAATTTTATCATTTTTTTTTTGCATCTTGTGCTTGTTGGTAATCATTGTTTATATCCTAATCCTCTATTTTATAGCATCTTGCTATTCTAGGACTTCTTTGAGGAACAACCAATTTATTGTAGGTTTATTTGTTGAAGGATCCATCTTTTTAACATTTCTTTTTCTACTTGTTTATAGCATATAAATGCTAACCACACTCTTTGAAAATTTTAACATTGCTTATGGGATATAATCATACTATTAGACTTCTAGACTTAGGTTGTAAATCAAATAAGCCTTATGAAAACCCAAAAAATTGGAAAACACATTCACTAAAAATTTAATATCTTAGAAAATTCAATTCAATGATCCAAAGGTTATCAAGACATAGGGACCAAAACTTGATATCTAGAAATCCTTACGAATCCTACAAATCGGTAAAAATTAACAAACCTTTGAATTATTAAAGGGAACCTATGAAAAAAATTATAGGAAAAGATTTTATCTTCACCAAAAAAATTGAAACCTTTCAAAAGACTAAAATTACTTTCATGAATCCAAAAGGATTAGAAAATAAAAAGACTAAAAAGATGACTCAAAATAAACCAAGATAAAACTAGATAGAATAAAAGAAGGGGATTGCATCCCAGAAACCATAATGGGGTGTGTGTATTCAAGGCACAACAATACTCTCTCCACGTTAGTCAATAATCATTAGGAATACACATTCTAATGTGATATTAATCCTAAAAATAAAGCATATTCCACATGCATTAGTAAAAGGTATTATAGGGTGATCCCATAATACTAGTTTACAATTTTTGGCCAAACTCGAATTTGAACTAAATTTTTTTAACTAAATATTCACTTTCGAGCACCTATAGTTGCTAAACCATGAGGAATTTGAAGATGATGCAAACTAGTGATTTGTGAAATTTTATCTGTAGATTATAAATATGTATTTTATATATATTTTTGAATTATATTGCATTTCTTTTTTCATCTCTTTCAAAAACTAGTTTTTAACAGTAAACATCATTTTTAAAGAGTGATGCTCATCGTAAACAACATAAAAAAAATTCTATGAAGGATAAAATTCTATTTTTTAAAATTTAGCTTTGTAACTACAATATCTAGCACATTCACTTGGTTTTATAGTGTTTTATTGAATATTTTTTCTTAATCAAGTTTTGAAGTCAAACCATTTACAATTTATACATAGGTAGATTGTAAACAACATAACCTTTTTTTTATGTATCAAAATTATTGTTTTTTTAACTGGATCAAGGACATCAATACTTAGCATGAACATATTTTTCATTTTTTTTTTTTATAATCTACTATTTTTCCACATGTGCAGAAAAGAGAGCTTGATTTTTAGTGAAAAACCTACATTCACAAGAAATAAAAAATTAAATGTATTTAAAATTATACTTTTTGGGAAGCTTATAATGAGGACTACATACAAAAATAAAATAAAAATGAATTCATTTGATCCCCCAAAAGGTAAATTAAAAGTGGTTTTTTAGATCAACATTTTGTTAGGTGTAAATGAGACTCTATTATAAGTATGGTTTAAAATTAACAGGGTTCTATCCAAGGGGGTTTGATCTAAGGTGGTTTGATCAAACCTCTTCAATTGGAATCCTTTAAATGGGACTTTTCAAGGCTTAAATCATTATATTTTCGAAAAATATGTGATTTTAGCAAATACCAGGATGTCCCAAAAAGTATAAACCACTATTGTGGGATCACCCTATAAATGCTCTTACAATTAAGGAATCACCCATTCTACCCACAATAGAAATTGCATGAATAGGAATTTATTTTCACTAGATGGCACATCAACCCATATCAACCCATTTTTAAGACTTTGATATATTCCCTCTTATTTCTAACTCCATAATTAACTTGGTAAATGGCATTAATTTTTGTAAGTATGAGAAATTGGTGTTGTCATTGATGTCAAAAAGCTTTTGTGTTGTCATTGCTGAAGTTGTGGTGATGCTTTGATTAGTTGGATTATGTTGTCATTAGTAAGTGTTACTAGTGTCAACCTCTAGTGTTGCTTCGATAAGCTTATGTTTATGGATGCATGGTTGAGTTGATATGGTGCATATGGTTTCTTGATGATAAGGAAGTACTAAAGGTGATGAGAATATTTCCTTGGTGCTTCATTTCTAAGTGCTTTTGAGAAAAAATTAATAAAATAGGAAACAGTGTGTTAAAGAGGTGTTATGTGTTATAGAATAGTGTTCTAGTTTTGTTCCACATTTTTCCAAGTTGAAGATATTATTGTACAATTCGGATATGTTGGTCAAAGGTGTTTAGAGGTGTTATATATAGAATTTCTTGGTCTAGATCATTTTGTAGAGAAATTTTTGTTTACCAGTGTGTGAACTGTGAGTTACAGTGGTGTCTGGGAGAAATGGTTCTTCTATGTATTTCTCCACAATTTGGTTTCTAGTCTTGTAGATCTAGAGGTGTGCTGATATAGCTTATATATATCTTAAATAGTTAAATTTGTCTATTTTTTGATGCTCTAGAAGTTGTTTTGTTGAGTTATAACTTATGATTCAAGATTCTCTAAGTGTACTAGGTGTGTACATTCTTGAGGTGAAAATTGTTGTGAAGGAATTTGTTGGAGTTCGATGTGTCTATGGAATATTTCATATTGTGTTTAAGTGATATTTGTTGTCCATGAGTCATCTTTAGATCAAAGGAAGCATGTACTTAAAAGTTCAATGGTGTTTACATGGGTTCAGCCAACCTTGGGTTTTTACACTAATTATGGATCTACTTCAGTGTTCATTGTAGCATGGTGTAGTGTGTATGTGTGTATTTTGGTCAAAGTTAAGGTGTTTTGTGGTCTTCCTTCATTCCTTTCCACCACATGAATGTTTTGGTGCAACCTAATTTGAATTTGCATGGTTGAGGTGCATATCCAAACTTGGAGAATGTTTCCAAGGTTGAAAAAGGTATAAATAAGAGTTGAGTTGATGAGGGATGCAAGTAGAAATATGTGGTGAAGTGTGTGATGTTAATTGTAGAGTTGTGAAGTGCAAATTTGTGAAGTGCAGTGTGAGCTTCATTGTGGTAGACTATTGGAAGAACTGAGCAAAAGGTTTCTGCAATCTTTAGTAAGGTTGTGAATGCATTGGTGATGCTCTAGTGGACTTTTTTGTTGCATTGAGATGGTTTTCTCTCTATAACACTCTTCTTTCTTCTTTTTTATAATCTGGCAATGATCCCTTTTCAGTGAGACCTACTTATTATGGTTCAGATAGATCAAAGAAATAAACATTAACAATTATATGTAGATTAAATAACCCATAAATAATAATGAAGAATAACACAAAAGAGATCAACACAACATCTTAATGTGGTTCACCCAATATGGGCTACATCCACAGAAACTTAGCCACCCAATAATTTTATTATCCAGTGCAAAACATATTGAAATATTGTGAATCACACACACAACAACTTACATCCCATCCACTTATAACAAGATTTTTGGAAGCTTCTAGAATTAGGGTTTTAAAAAGTCATTTTTTCATTTGACGTGTTAATGGGAAAACCTTGACATGTTAGCGAGAAGACCTTGATGTGTTAACAAAAAAAAAATAGGGGTTATGCCCCTAAACCACTACTATTAGGGGCTACCACCCTCGAACCCTCACTTAGGGTCCAGCCTGACCCCAAACCCTAGAGAGGATACATTATGAGTGTATAGTATTTGCATGATTAGTTGCCACATACCAACAATCTCCCACTTGGAGACTAATCAGGCTCCACACCAAACAATCTCTCACTTGATGAATGATCCTAGATGACACTGTTGCACTTGCAGCTCCCATTAGATTATAGGTCTAGTTGGTTTCTTATGTCGACCATTACCAGTCATGAAGGCCAAAAAAAACTTATGAGGAAACCAGTTTCTCCCATGTAACTATCTTTGTGAACATATCTGCAAGATTCTCACTTGTGTGAATTTTCTCCAGCTTCAATTATCCATCCTCCAAAACTAACCAAATGAAGTGGTATATGAGTTGTATATGCTTATTTTTTCAATGCAGAGATAAATTCTTAGCAAGATGAATGGAACTTTCGCTATCAGTGTACAAAGGGCTATCTTCTTGTCATTGTCCCAATTCCTCAAAAAAATCTTGTAAGCAAATCCTCTCCTTGCTAGCTTCTATAGTAGCAACATACTCAACTCCAATGGTCGTGTTAGGACTCAAAAATGTTGGTTTGAAATGACAAGAGTTTTCCAAGCTCTTGATATGTTTTTGGCTAATGAACAAGACCAATTAATGCAATTGAATCTTCTTCTCTTCAGGCTCTGCCAGACCTTGGTGGGTATACCTATATGGATGAGTAGATTTAGGTGATGTGTTTCCTACTGTAGCAATATATCCACAATGGCAAGTATGAGTGGGATATATCCAAAGGAAAATTTGGTATAAATTGTATAAGCAATATCAAGCAAATGAATGAATATGTTCAGTTAATAGAAGATTTCCTAAGGTAATGAATATGGGTTTGGATTATGGGATGAATATGATTAGTTCCTTGTTGGGTGATGGAGTCAATGAAGTTTAATGTAGGACTATGGTTGAAAAAAAAAATTGGCACTAAGAAAAACTTGTATCTTGTACAACTATGCAGGGATGTGGCTATGAAACTCTTCTTATTGATCCACTGATTTATTACTAGGATGTTGTGAATCACCCAAAATTATTTTAACCATTTCTTGAAGGAGGAAATTGAATAAGACCACACAATTTTGCACTGACAACAAGTTAAATACTTGATATATGTTAATTGAATAACCAATAATAACACAATGGAGACATAATGATAGCACTTGATTGTTGATTCTTCTTCAATAATCCAGAAGCTTAACTTAATTACTGTGATATATTCACATGACTTTAATTCCTACTTGAGAAACTCAAATGAATAAACCACACAAGCATGAAATAGTCCCACTGAATTCAAATATTCACCTGGAATAGATTTAGATAATATAAGATAGCACTAATAGAGACAATCAAGCAATTTTTTATGGTTAACAAATAATAAACACCACAAATGGATTGAACTCATTGAAATTTCATTGATTTTTCAAAATTTAGAGCATGCAGTTCTAATTCATGAAGAATGATAATTGTGTTGGCAGGAATTCTAATTAAAAACTTATGCTTAAAGATGGCCTCGGGTTCCCTTATATATATGAGAAGCAAACAAGCTTTAGGCTGGTTATAATGTTTCAAAATTCCTTTTCATAAAGTTTGTTAGACATAACTAAAACATGAATTAAAGAGATAATTAAACACATCTAACCACTTAGTTAATCTCCATAGAAGTACCCATGGTCATCAAAGACCTGTTCAAGATATTTCATCTCCGTTATAGCTTGTTTATTTAGCATGAAACACTTTATAAGGGAATATCTTGTGACATCAACTAAGCACTCACCATTTGGAAGCCTAACAGTTTTGGTTGGGGAATGATAGCTATGGGAAAGGGCTTTAATTAGCTCAATTTCAATGAAAACATTAGGGACAATCAATTTGGCCAAATCTAGGGTCCATGGGTTTGATGTCGAAACCTTGTCGTTCCTATTCCAATAGAAGTACCAGTAAAGGTTCCAACCCGATTGAGGTATAATGGGATCTCTACAGCCTTGAGCTAAGTCTCTAAAAACCTTTTTAGGTCCTTTTTTTAATGAACTAGGCAACAAAGAAAGCAATGGGGATTGCAAGGAGGGTTTACTATTTTTGATTTCATCCCTTTTAACTCCTACTTCAGTCTTGTTTGGTGCCATTTTATGAAATTCACAGAGAATTATGAGCAAAGCTTACCCAAGGATAGAACTCGCTTTGAAGAATTCCCTTTACTCTCACAATTTGAGCTCATTTGCAACTCAGTTTTAGCTGTTATGAGTGAAAAATCTCAACTTGTTTCATGTATTTCAACACCAAGATACATTTACTCCTGGCTCATAAATTCGCACAATTCAAATCTTTGTGTCGAGCTCAATTTTATGTTTTGTTGTTGACTGATGTGACTAGTGTGTTTTAAATGACTCAACGGCTTAGTTACCGCACTACCTCATGTCATTTTCTGATCCCCTACGGTATTGTGGTGTGTCCTTAGTACCTTTCTTCAATGTACCACTCTACTGTAGGTTGTGTCTTGACCCCCCAAGGTATAGCAGTGTGAAGGGTGTGGTATATAGTAGTGTCTCCTCTCACCGTCCTACCATGAGTTGCTTGGGGATGAATTGTGGTAGAGAGGTATGGTATGGGTGTTATGAGGGGTGAATAATGTGATAGTAGTATCGTGGAAAAGGGTAAAAATGACTTTGTGAATGGTGATAATGTGATTTATTATGAAAATAAGAGTGGGAATTTTGGATCTTAATTGATGAAAATTTACTTATAATTTTTATGAAAATTTTTATGAAAAATTTTGTTTCAACAATGACTCCAGTTGGGGATGAGTGATTTACCAATCATTGCAAAAATATAGAATATCTTTGGGTGCAAACCAGTTATCCCCTTCATATGGTTTTTAGGGGATATGAAAAAATGGAACTGTGGTGAGGATGGAATGAAGATGGATATATGGAGGTGAAAATTATGGAAATGGAAATGATCCTATACTACTGTACATGGAAAGAAAATTTGTTTTTATTGAGGGAGTTCTAGGATCGTCCATGTACTGGAAATCCCTAGTCCCCTTTTGATTTCCTAAACTACTGTGCATGGAATGAATATTAGTAGCTTTGAGAGTTTGTTAAGAGTTGTCCATGCACTAGAAACATGTATCCCTCTTTATATTATTGTGCATGGAATTGGTGATTTTATGAAAAGAAAAGTTTTTGAAACTATCCATGCACTGGCAGTTCCTGTTCTTCTCTGCACATGTTTTGCAAATAATAAGAGTCCTCCCCTCTTTTTCCAATGATAACAAAGGGACCTAAGCACAAGGCTTCAAAATTTTCATGCTTTCTCTTTTTCTGGCATCTAGCATTCCACATTAGTACCAAATCATTCACCTCAAATTTTCTATATTTGGCTTTCTTATCAAA
The DNA here is from genome assembly GCA_007258455.2 of Sequoia sempervirens. Taxonomy (NCBI): domain Eukaryota; kingdom Viridiplantae; phylum Streptophyta; class Pinopsida; order Cupressales; family Cupressaceae; genus Sequoia; species Sequoia sempervirens. The sequence goes on along the minus strand of VDFB02284084.1, from coordinate 16,611 downwards.
AAGATATTTCATTTGTGATTGCAACTTCATATTTTTATTTTGGGTCATTCTCCTTACTTCATCAAGTTTTGCAAGCTGCTCCATCCTCTACTCCATTGGTTCTGGAATATCTAAGTCTTCCTGAAGGATGAACTTGTAAATTGGAAAAAGGTTTTGCAATGACATCTTGGCTTGTGTTCCATACACCAGTTCAAATGGAGACTTTCCAATTTCCTTCTTTACAGTAACCCTATCCTCCCACACAGCCATTCTCAACTTTGAGTCCCATGCCTTCTTGTTCCCATCTAACATCCTTATGATTTTTAAAAGACTTTTATTAGTGGATTTTTCCTGAATATTTGCTTGTGGGTGGTAAGGGGTGACATAAGAAAAAGTAATGCCATATGTGTCACATAAATTTTTGAATTCTTTTTGAATTCATAACACATAAAACACATCCCATTATCTATTATCAAACTTACTAGTGTGCCAAATCTAGTTATGATATTCTCCATCAGAAAATTTATCACCATCTTGCTTGTTGCTTGTTTAGTTGGGATTGCCTCCACCCATTTAGTGAAATAATCAGTTGCCACTAGTATCCATTTATGTCCTCCACTTGACATCTCTTGTATTTCCCCAACAAAATCAATTCCCCATTGATGGAAAGGGGCTTCTACTTGTAAAGGTCTAAGTGGTAGAGATCCTTGATATTTCATCTTTCCTGAGAATTTTTGACAAGATTCACATCTCCTTACATATGTAAAAGAGTCATTGAAAACCTTAGGCCAGTAATAGCCTGCCCTAAGAATCTTATGTGTACTATTTTTGGTGGAATAACAACCTCCACACACTCCTTCATGCATCTCCCTCAAGGCATGTTCTACTTGTGATTCATCTAGACACAATAATAGCACTTCATCCCTATTTTTCCATAATGCATCCCCTTCTATGAACACGTACTTGGATGCCTGCAACTTTAGAGTTCTTCTTTGATTATCATTCAATCCTTTAGGGAACTTCATGTGTCTGAGATAATACACTATGTTTGTGTACCAAGGAGTATGTTAAATGCTTGCAATTGTACCATCCTCATTCTCCACATTGCAGATTTGGTTAGCTTTAATATTTTTTTATGCCATTAGTTTGGCTAGACCCTGTCCCCTTACTAACCTAGTAATCTAAATTTCCATATTAAATTATTGGATCTTATTGATCCATCTACATCTCCTCCCTGTCACCTTTGTTTGTACCAAGATAACTTTTATAGTTGTGTGTGGTGCACATGCAATCACTTTGGTTCCAACTAAATATGATCTAAAAGATTTTGTTTCTTTTACCAATGCATAAGCTTGTTTCTCCATAATATCAAACTTTAATTCTAACCCCTATAGTGATTTGCTAAAGAAATATATAGGTTGCTCATACCCTTCATCATTTTTTTGTAACATAACAACTGCTATGGTGTGGAATAACGCAAATGAAAATATTTGGAAGGGTTTGGAAAAATCAAGAGATTTTAGAATAAGGGCTTCTTTGATGGCTTTCTTGATGGATATAAAAGCATCCAAGGCTTCTGTGGACCAATCTATTTTTTCTCCCTTCTTCAGCATTTTAGATATAGGTTTAATAATCTCAACAAAATTTGACATAAATCTCCTAACAAAATTAATTTGTCCAAAAAATGATTGAATGGCTTTGATAGTTTTGGGAATGGGGATTTTTTCTATGGCTTCTACTCTTTCAGGGTCTATTCTAACTCCTTTTGATACAATATGCCCCAAAATCTTACCCTCCATGACAACAAAGTGACATTTCTTAGGATTGAGACTGATACCATATTCCAAATCCCTAATAAATATTTTCTCCAAGTGTTCTACATGGTCCTCTACCCTTTTGGAATAAGTAGTGAGGTCGTCTTGGTACACTACCATTCTAGTATTGATTAAATCTGTAAATGCCACATCCATGGCCCTTTCGAAAGTTGCCCCTGCATTTGTGAGACTGAATGGCATTCTCACATAGACATATGTCCCCCATGGTGTAGTAAATGTTGTCTTGTATTGCTTAAACTCTTTAACTTTGATCTGATTATACCCATAAAATCCATTCATCATTGATAACAACTTACATCATATGACTCTCTACAATATGGCTTCCATATTTGGGAGAGGGTAATTGTCTTTAAGGGAGGCAACATTTAAATTTTTGGAGTCTACACATATTCTAATATCCCCATTTTTCTTACTTATTGGGACCAAATTTGAGACCCATGTTGAATGTCTAATGGGCTTAATAATACCTCCTTCTCTAATTTTTTCCAGTTCCTCTTGCATTTTGGGCTCCAAGGTAGGGTTAATAGGCCTTTTTTTTTGTCTAAAAGGTTTGGTATTTGGTTTAAGAGGTATTTCGTGTTGGAATAGATCTTCTTTGTATGCTTTCAAGTCTTCATATGACCAAGAAAATACATGTTTGTACTTTCTAAGTAAGGCAATCAACATATTTCTCACTTTTGGACTGATCTTCTTAACAATATAGACTTTCTTTGGAGCTTCTTTCATCTCAAGATTAATCTCTTCTATATTTTCTTGTTTGACTGGGGCTTGTTTAAAAACTATCATGTCTTTGTTATCATACACCCTTTCCAATGCTACCAATCCCTTTGGTATTTTATTTGTTTTTAACTAGACAACTTCTTGTCCAAAAACAATCTCATTCCCATCCTTTATTTCAACAAAAGAATTAAAGTTGATCTCTTGTGATCCATATTGATCAATGCAATGGAGGAACTTAAGACGATATTTTTCATCATTAAAAACTTGCCAATTGTATATATTGTCTAGGACCACTGGTTTGGTTTTATAGTCCACTTCTGCAATTCCTAACATCATCCCTTTTTCAATGCAACATTTGCCAAGAAATTTTCCATGGTATTTTTTGATCTATCAATCGATTGAATAGAGAATGCATCAAATAGTTCAATTGTATCCCACACGACATTCCTATATTATTTTAATCTTATTTGTGAAATCACCAATTTTGAATCTCCAAAAATAGTCAGTAATTTTATTCCATGTTTGGTGAGCATATTTAATCCTATCAATAGAGCCTCATACTCTACTATATTGTTTGTACATTCAAATTTCAATAGGAATGAATATTTGAATGTCTTACCCTTGGGAGATATGAAGACAAATCCTTCCCCGTTACCCTCTCTACTGCAGGCTCCATCAAAATACATCTTCTAGATCTTATGTTTTTCATTACTAACCTCCCTAGTGATTGGATCTATGTTTGTTAGTTTAGGTATGATAGGCTCAATCCTGAAACTTCCCAAGTCGATATCACAAAAACAACTTAGTTGGTTTGGATTGACTTGTTCTACAATTTGTTCTACCCTTGGTTCTCTATATAGTTTTACCTATTCTCCATTTATTGGTATAGTAGCATATGACAAGTCAAAATGTACATTTCCACCTACTATTGCAGTCCACTTTCTTGATAGTAGCATCCCAAAGTGTGGTGGTGTATCAATTACAGATATATCTACCTTGTATACTACTTGTGGATAAGCAGCCAATTTCAATTCCACATCTTTCATGACTCTTATGACAGGAATAGGACTACTATCTATGGCATAACATTTTCCCCCATTAGTGTCTACTGACATGCCGAGCTATTTCATTATTCCCACATGCATGATATTAATGGTTGTGCATGAATCAATCATACAACTTCTTACTAGTTTGTTTTTTATCAGCATAGTGGTGAAGAATGGTTCAACTTGTGGAGGCTTTATGAATTCATCATTCAAACAAAATTCTAGTATATTTGTGTGTCCTTGCTTGACATCATTTATTTTAATGATTTATTTGCTTCCCACATTTCCTTTTGCTTCATTTGATATTAGTTGAATAGCACTATCCCTATATTCTTTTACTTTCATCATTTCTAATAGTGGCACAAATATTTTTATTTGGGACAATGTTTTTGTAAAGTCGAATGAATGAGCATTTTCTATTTTGGGTGTCTTCTTTTGTTCCAAGGGATCTCTTTTATCTTCTTCCTTTTCTATTTTAGTTTCATCATGCTTTTTATTATTTCTATAAATTTTCTTATTTTCTTCTCTTGGAACCTATTTTTCCTCATTTTTATTTAGCCCTTTGCTTTCAATTTCCCCATATTTATCATGTTCTATCTCCTTATTTCTGATAAACAACCCTCTTGGAGTGCCACTGTCTACATTTATTGTTCTATTCCTCAACCTGTAATTGCTCCTTGCTTGCTCTACAACAGTAGTAGTCAATTTTCAATCTCTTCTTCTATGGGTCTCCTTAACCTATACTTATTTGATTTAGGCAAAGGGTACATAGATGGTTCTTCTTGACTTTCATTATCATGATCAGAAAAAACTTGTTGTTCAGCCATGTGGATATGATATTTCTAATTATTCTCATCATATTCATAACCCCCTTCTTCTGAGGATGAGTACTCTTCCTCCATTTGGTGAAAATTTTGTGAAGCCATGTAAATAGTGTGATCCTTTTCTTCCTCATCATATTGTATTTATTCTTCTTGTGGTACCGATTGTGCTACCATAGAATGTTCTAGGGAATGTGGTGCTCGACAGACCTCACACTATGAATTTTTATCCACCATATAAGCTCCTTTTCTTTTTAATGGATTGGGAGTTTCTTTAAAGTTTGGTCTATCACTAAGAGGTTTTCCATCCTTCCAATTTTTATTATATGGCATATCTTGTAGTCTTATTCTTTCATTTTTGTATTGGTTGTCATATCTATTTTGGGGGCTATTAGGATTTTGTGGGATTATGATGTTATCCATTTTTCCAATCATGTGAGCTTCCTTTTTGTTATTTTCAATGGTTAGTGTTGCTTTCTGTGCTTTAGCTAGGCTTTCTGGGTTTTTGTTCCTAAGCCTTCAAATAGATACTTTTGGTTGTAGGATTAGACAACTTAGATGGTATTATGTTGTAAATTTTGTTGAACCTCTGATTGAATTCATAGACTGTCTCATTCTGATGTTTTTGTATGGTCATGAGTTCATGTAAAGCGAACTCCGGTGCACATTGATTTCCATATTGTTCAAGGAACTAATCATGAAACTCTTGAATGGAAGCAATAGAACTTGTTGGTAAACTGTTAAACCAATCTCTAGCTTCTTTAGTTAGTGACATCATAAATAGCCTCTTATGTTCATCTTCATACTAGATATCTAGATCTTGGATAAAAGCATTAAAATTCCTTAAGAGTTTCTCAGTTGTGAATGCACTACTTCCTGTAAATTTTGGTACAAGATCTCTCCAACTTTTGTCCATAGGGTAAGGATATTTTATTTTGCTTCAAATCCTGGAGTTCTTTTATCACTTGGAGTTTCTATTCATATTTTATTTTCTTTCTTTTTAGTTTTTGTCTTTCATATGTACTCCAGTTTTGTGCATTTAATTCTTCCTAAGTCATATATTCATAATTTTCTTCAGAGGCTACATTATCAACAAGCTCATTCTGATTCCCTTGGATTAATGCCATTTTATGATCATATTCATGTTGTCTCTTGATTCTGCCAACCTCAAATCCAGCCATGAATTCTTCCACTTTCTTAGCATCTAACTGAAAGAAAGGATTCCTTTTTTCTTCAAGAATGTGAGGTTCTCCAGATGAGCTATTTTCATTTTTCAATGTATCATAGTGATTATACATCCCAAAGTGTAATTTTGATGTTTTATCCTTATTTCTTATGCACATTGTTGGTATGTGGTGACTGATCATGCTATACTGTATAGCCCATGGTATACTGTACACCTCGGCCCCCTGTCCTTGCCGAGGTCTGGGGCCGGGTCGAGCCCCGAGCAGGGGTTTGAGGGTAGCAGCCCTCGAGAAAAAATTTCTTCCTACTTTTTCGCATGATCACTGAAAAAGGAAAAAATCAATGAAAACAAGAAAAATCCGATTTTGTAGAACCAAAAATCTGGAAGCTTCTAAGCTTGTTAAAAAGGAGTTTGGATGGGTATTACTGTATGATGAAAAATGCGATTATTCGCAAGCTTGTAATAGGTTTTTCATTGGATAATAAAAGTATTGGATGGCTGCGGTTTGGTGGATGTAGCCCAGATTGGGTGAACCACGTTAAATTTTGTGTTATGATTTATTCAGTGCATATTTTAGTTTCTCTATTTTGTTTATCAAATTTGTATTTATTTGTTAGATCTGCCATCTCTAACCCTAACAAGTGGTATCAGAATAGGTTGTGTTTTGATTATCGTCTGTAGGAAAGATCTCATGGTTGAGTGGGAGTCTCATGGTTGAGTGGGAGCAATGGCAGACGAGGGTAAGAAGGTTGAGAAGTTTAATGGGCAGAACTATCAGTTATGGAAGATGCAGATGGAGGACTATCTCTATTAGAAGGATTTATGGTGTCCATTGGAAGGGAAAACCAAGAAACCTGCAGCAATGTCAGATGAGGACTGGGAGATCTTGGATAGAAAGGCTCTTGGCAGTATTCATTTGTGCCTAGCACAAATAGTGGCGTTCAATATTACAAAAGAAAAGACAACTCAAGAGTTGATGGAAACCCTGGAAAAGTTATATGAAAAGCCTTCCGCTTCAAATAAGGTATTTCTTATGAAGCGTTTATTTAATATGAAAATGGTAGAAGATTAAGATTGATTCTTGATCATTTTAAATGAGTTTATCACGGTCACTAGTCAATTAGCTTTGTAAGTAAACTTTGATGAAGAAGTTAGGGCTCTTTTGATACGTGTTCTTTTCTACTGAAAGCTAGAATAGCTTGGTAATGGTTAGCAATTATGTTTCTGGTTCGAATACATTGAAATTTGATGATGTTGTTGGTGTTATTTTGAGTGAGAATTCATAGGAAAAGCTCAGTGGAACATCCCTCATGCAGTGTTTTGAATCTGAAAGTAAGAAATGAGAACAAAGGAGAGGAAACAATTAAAGGGGAAATCATGGGAAGTCCTGAGGAAAATCAAGGACAAAAGGTCCCAATCTAGAGACAAGAGGGATTGCTACAATTACTATGGTAGCTAGGTCATCACGAAGAAAAGATTGGTCTCAAAATAAAAAGAAAGGAGACAAAAAGGAAGGAAGTAAAAGAGGCAAATGTGGTAAGTAATAAATCTGATGGGGATGCTTTGGTTCTTTCTCTTGATAATCTTGATGATTCTTGGGTGTTAGATTCAAGGGGTTTCATTTCATGCTACCATAGAAGTTATTTTCTTGATTATGTCAAAGGGATTTGAAATTTTGGTTTATTTAGGAGATACTTGAACCTGTCAGTTGTTGGAAGGGAAGAATCAAGATTAAGTTGAGGAATGGGAATCATTGGCTACTACATGAGGTAAGGCATGTTCCAAAGTTAAACTAAAATTTAATTTCAGCAGGGCAACTAGATGATGAAGGTTGTGTTGTTTCATTTAGTGATAAAAATTGGAAGGTCATAAAGGGTGCCTTAGTGGTAGCAAAAGGTGTGAAAGTAGGCACATATATCTTTAGTATAGGTCATATTGTTCCTTCTACTTTAGTTGTTACAAAAAGGTCAATGTTCAGGAGCGATTCTTTGCTGATTCGGCAAGTAGAAGATCATCACGATTCTTGTGGACTGGGGCTCAACCTTTGTGGCATAATAGACTTAGGCATATGAGTGCAAAAGGTATGAAAGTACTTCATTCAAAGAATGTTTTGCTAGATCTAAAATGTGTTAATATGGATTTCTATGAAAGTTGTGTGTATGGAAAACAAAAGAGAGTAAGTTTTCTCAAGGATGGGAAGCAAAAGAAAGATGAGAAATTGGAGCTTGTGCATACGGATGTATGGGGACCAGCTGAGGTATCTTCTCTCGGTGGCTCTTTGTATTATGTTACATTCATTGATGATGCAACTAGAAAGGTGTGAATTTATTTCCTTAGGCAGAAATCTGAAGTATTTGAAACTTTTAAAAAATGGAGAAGCTTGGTTGAGAATGAGACGGGAAAAAGGTTAAAATGTCTCAGATCTAATAATGGTGGTGAGTATTGCAGTAAAGAGTTTGAAGATTATTGTTCCTCTAATGGTATTTGTAAGCAGAAAATGGTTCGAAGGACTCCACAGGAAAATGGAGTGGCTGAGCGCATGAATAGGAGAATAATGGAGCGTGCACGAACTATGAGATTGCATGCTGGGCTGCCTTTAAAAATGTGGGCAGATACTATAAACACTGTTGTTTATTTAATCAACAGAGGTCCTTCTAATCCTTTGGGTTGTAGTATTCCAGAGGAAGCATGGAAAGGTAAGAAGGTGAGTTATTATTTTCTCACAACCTTCGGTTGTGAAGCATTTGCACATGTAGATTCTGAAAATAGAACCAAGCTTGATGCAAAATCAAAGAAATATGTATTTGTTGGATATGGCATTGATGAATTTAGTTATAGGCTTTGGGATTTTGAAAATCAGAAAATTGTGAGAAGCAGGGATGTCATATTCAATGAGAAAGTGTTGTACAAAGATCTGTTGCTGCAGCATGAGAAGAAAAAAAATGATTATGTAGTGTTGGATGATATTCCCAACAATGATATTTCAGTGGTTCCTCATGCTGCGCAACGACAACAGCAACAAATACCACAAACTCCTGTTAGATGATCTTCAAGGTTAAGTAGACCTCCAAAAAGATTCTCTCCCTCTTTGTATACTATTCTATTAGCGATCTTTGGTGAACTAGAATATTATGATGAAGCTATCTTGGTGGATACCAAAAGGTTCAGTGAGAGCATGGAATGAAAGAAGAAATGGACTCCTTGCTAAGAAATCCAGAGACTTAGAAATTATGCAAGTTGCTGTAGGTAAAAAGGCTTTACCAAACAAATGGATTTATATAAATTTTGAAAGAGGAGGAGGATGGAGGTAGAAAAGATTTAAAGCCCAGTTAGTTGTAAAGGGATTTACCTGAGAAAAATTATTGATTATGATGAGATTTTTTTTTCTGTTGTTAAAATGACTTCTATTAAGTATTGTTTTAAGTATTGTGGCTCTTTGAAGATTTGCGTTTGAGACGGTTTGGTGGTGGCAGATTAAACATACATAGTGATTTGGAAGAGGAAATATATATGGATCTGACCACAAGGATTTCGCGGTCAAAAGGTAAGGGAAGAAACTAATTTGTGATTGAGAGAAAATTTTATATGAAACTGAGCGAGCACCTGGAAACGTGGTATTTAAAATTTGGCGGTTTATGGGTGAAGCCCGAGGAGAGCTCTGGCCAGGTGCTTAATTCTGACCATTGTGTTTATTTTAAGAGGTTAGATAATGATAACTACATTATTTTATGTTTATATGTTGATGACATGCTTGTAGCAGGGTCTAACATGGATCACATAAGTGAGCTAAACAACAGTTAGCAAATTCTTTTGCTATGAAGGATTTAGGGGCAACAAAAAAAATCCTTGGTATGAAAATTGTAGAGATAGGAAAAACATAAAATTGTTTTTATCTCAGGCTAATTATGTTGAAAAGGTGTTGCAGAGATTTCATATGGAGAATGCAAAAGCTGTCAGCACACCTTTGCCTAGTCATGTTAAATTGACTAAGGATATGTGTCCAAAGACACATGAGGAGGAAGAAAAAATGTCCAAGGTACCATATGCTTTAGCTGTCGGTAGTTTAATGCATGCCATGGTATGCATTAGACCGGATATTGCACATGATGTAGGAGTTGTTAGCAGGTATTTGAGTCATCCCGGAGTTGAGCATTGGAATGCAGTAAAATGGATTCTCAGGTATTTGAGAGGTACATCCAATAATTGTTTATGTTTTGGGGGCTCTAATATTGATTTAAAAGGATATGTTGACTCAGATTTAGCAGGGGATATAGATACCAGGCGGAGTACCATAGGTTATGTATTTACAGTTGGTGGGACAGCAATGAGTTGGATTTCTCGACTGCAAAAGGTGGTTACTTTATCCACTACAGAGGTAGAGTATGTTGCTACAACAGAGGTGGAAAAGGAGATGATATGGCTGCCAATTTTCATGGATGAGTTGGGAAAACAACAGGCTGGAAATTACTTGTTTACAGATAGCCAGAGTGCTATACATCTTGCAAAGAATTCTACTCTACATTCTAAAACAAAACACATACAGTTGAGATATCATTTCATTCGGTCAGTGTTGGAGGATGGACAGGTCAAGTTGGACAAGATACATACATATGTAAATCCAGCAGATGTGTTTACGAAGGCGGTGCCAAGGGAGAAGCTGAGCTCCTCTTTAGCTTCGATTGGCCTTCAAGGTTGAATTCAAGTATAACAGAGCAGCAGGGTCCAAGGTACTTATTTCCAGTGGGAGCTGTAAGTGCAGCAGTGTTGTCCAGGATCAGTCTCCAAGTGGGAGGTTGTGATGGTGTGGAGTCTGATTAGTCTCCAAGTGGGAGATTGTTGGTATGTGGCGACTGATCATGCTATACTGTATAGCCCATGGTATATTGTACACCCCGGCCCCCTGGTATCAATGAAAAAAAGAAAAATCTAATTTTGTAGAACCAAAAATCTGGAAGCTTCTAAGCTTGTTAAAAAGGGGTTCGGATGGGTATTACTGTATGATGAAAAATGTGATTATTCGCAAGATTGTAATAGGTTTTTCATTGGATAATAAAAGTATTGGATGGTTGCGGTTTGGTGGATGTAGCCTAGATTGGGTGAACCACATTAAATTCTGTGTTATGATTTATTCTGTGCATATTTTAGTTTCTCTGTTTTGTTTATCAAATCTGTATTTAATTGTTAGATCTGCCATCTCTAACCCTAACACACATTTCATCAAATTCCTTCTTACCTTTATCATTCTAATGTGTCTGTTTAGCACTGTCATTAGGACCTTCTTTATACACGGACCTTCTATTGTGCATGTTGTGAGCTATTTTGATGGTTTGAACTCTAGGGTTTGTTCTTTCTGATGTGTACTTTATTTTATTATTCACAATGTTCTATGGAGGCGCCACCCACCTTGAAAGAGTGGGATGAATGATCACTGGTTAGTGACCAGAGATTGAATGCCCTTTTCCCAATGGAGTTAACTATCAATTTCTTTTGATTCTATTGTGATTCTCAAACTAAGATTGGATATTTTAATTCCCCAGCAGAGTCACCAATTTGTTAGGACTCCAAAACGTTGGTTTGAAACCACGAGAGGTTGCCAAGCTCTTGATATATTTTTGGCTAACGAACAAGACCAATTAATGCAATTGAATCTTCTTCTCTTCAGGCTCTGCCAGACCTAGGTGGGTATTCCTATATGGATGAGAAGATTTAGGTGATGTGTTTCCTACTTTGGAAATCTATCCACAATCGCAAGTATGAGTGGGATATATCCAAAGATAAATTTGGTATAAATTGTATAAGAAATATCAAGCAAATGAATGAAAATGTTCAATTAACAGATCTATGGTTAAATAGAATATTTCCTAAGGTAATGAATATGGGTTTGGATTATGGGATGAATATGATCAGTGCCTTGTTGGGTGATGGAGTCAATGAATTTTAATGTAGGACGACTGTGGAAAAAAAAAAATATTTGACACTAAGAAAAACTTGTATCTTGTACAACTGTCCAGGGATGTGGCTATCAAACTCTTCTTATTGATCCATTGATTTAATACTAGGCTATTGTGACTCACCCAAAAGTATTTTAACAATTTCTTGAAGGAGGAAATTGAATAAGACCACACAATTTTACATTGAGGGTAAGTGCACCAAGATGGTTCCCAAAAAGGGGGCTTAAGTGGCCACTTTTTTTCTAAAATTAGGAAATGCTGACCTTGGACGTGAAATTGAGGATAGTTACACTCAAAATTTTGAGATGGAACAAAAACAAGGATTGAAGTGTTCTGAGTCTACTTTCTAAACTACTAATTTATTTTGAAAATGGTTGATAATAAGGGGTTCAAAATAGGGATGTACAAAAATTGGTGTTGTTTTTATCAGAAAAACATAACATAGCAACTCTTGTACGACCTGAGCATGGTGAACTTTTTTGTAGTATTTTTAAAATCGCTATGGTTAGAAGTTAGCTAATAGCATCTAGTTGGTGCACAATTTTTTTGATAATTTTTTAATGAATATTTGATTTTTTACTAATTTTCTAAGTGGGAACTTCCTGAAAAGCAGAATTTTGGCTGTGCACGTGCACCCCCTACAATTTTTTGAAAATAATTGATTTTTTTTTCTTTTTTCTTTTTAAATTTGTAGAATGGAGTCTAATTTCTATAAATGTAATTTATTTGAAATTTTGATGAGCGGTTAATTTATAACAAAAAAACACTAAACACTGCTTTTTGGCAAAAAAATAGACATACAAACAAAATAAATTATGGATGAAAGGCTTAACATTGTTGAAAAGTGAAAAAATTACATCGTTGGATAGCTAAGAGAGAACCTAACATTACCCATGTTTTTTATTTTGTCAATACTGAACTAGATGCAATCTTGATGGTGAGCACGAACCCGATTATGTGAAAAATTGTAGAATTTGCAAAAACACGTCTCTGGCCTTGTTGGGAATGCCCTCCAAGCCTTTGGGTTGGTATTCCAAGGAAAATAATTTCACTTTTTTCTTTATTTTTAAAGCGAAATAACATGTGTGCGTTATAACGCGTTCGCATTTTTCTAAAAAAATTCATAAGTGGCCAAAAAACTAGTACCCAACTTCATGCACCCGCCCTTGACAACAAGGTATATACTTGATATATGTTAATTGAACAGCCAATAATAACACAATGGAGACATAATGATAGCACTCAATTACCGATTCTTCTTCAATAATCCAAAAGCTTAACTTAATTACTGTGATATATTCACATGACTTTAATTCCTACTTGAGAAACTCAAATGAATAAACCACACAAGCATGAAATATGCCCACTGAATTTAGATATTCACTTGGAATATATTCAAATAATATAAGATAGCACTACTGGAGACAGTTGAGAAATTGTTTATGGTTAACACATAATAAACACCACAAATGGATCGAACTCATTGATATTTCATTGATTCTTCAAAATTTAGAGCATGCAACTGATTCATGAAGAACAATAATTATGTTGGCAGGAATTCTAATTAAAAACTGATGCTTAAATATGGCCTTGGGTTCCCTTATATATACGGGAAGCAAACTAGCTTTAGGCCAGTTACAACGTTTCAAAATTCCTTTTCATAAAGTTTGCTAGACATAACTAAAACATGAATTAAAGAGATAATTAAACACATTTTCTCACTTAGTTAATCTCCATAGAAGTACCTGTGGTCATCAAAGACCTATTTTTTAAGATATTTCATCTTCATTACAACTTGTTTATTCAGCTTGATACACTTTATAGTGGCATCTCTTGTGACATCAACTAGGTACTCACCATTTGGAAGCCTAACAGTTTTGGTTGGGGCATGGTAGCTATGGGAAAGGGCTTTAATTAGCTCAATGTCAATGAAAACATTAGAGACAATCAATTTAGCCAAATCTAGGGTCCATGGGTTTGATGACATAACCTTGTTGTTCCTATTCTGATAGAAGTACAAATAAAGGTTCCAACCCGACTAAGGTATAATGGGGTCTCTACAACCTTGAGCTAAGTCTCTAAGAACCTTTTTAGGTCCTTTGTTTACTAAACCTAGAAACAAGGAAAGCAATGGGGATTGTAAGGAGCATTTACTGGTTTTGGTTTCATCCCTTTTAACTCCTACTTCAATCTTCTTTGGTGCCATTTTATGAAATTCACAGAGAATGATGAGAAAATCTTACCTAGGGATAGAACTTGCTTTGAAGAATTCCCTTTACTCCCGCAATTTGAGCTCATCTGCAACTTGGTTTTAGTTGTTATGAGTGAAAAATATCAACTTGTTTTGTGTATTTCAACACCAAGATACATTTACTCCTAGCTCATAAATTCACACAATTCAAATCTTTGTGTCGAGCTCAATTTTATGTTTTGATTTTGACTGATGTAATTGGTGTGTTTTAAATGACTCGATGGCTTAGTTACTGCACTACCTCGTGTCATTTTTTGCTCCCCTGCGGTACTACAGTGTGTCTTTAGTACCTTTCTTCAATGTACCGCTCTATTGGAGGTTGTGTCTTGACCCCCTGAGGTATAGCGGTATAGTGTGAAGGGTGTGGTATATGGTAGTGGCTCCTCTCACTGTACTATCGCAAGCTACTTGGGGATGAACTGTGGTAGAGAGGTATGGTATGGGTGTTATGAGTGGTGGCTAATGTGATAGTGGTATCATGGTAAAGGGTAAAAATGACTTTGTGAATGGAGATAATGTGATTTATTATGAAAATAAGAGTGGGAATTTTGGATCTTAATTGATAAAATACTTAGATTTTTTATGAAAATTCTTGTTTCAATAAGTTGAAAGCACAAAAACCTTTTGCATCCTTGAAATCCAACTGACTGTAGTACCTCCTACGGTAAAAACATATCCTGTAGTGCTCCTCCTACTATCAATATCACCCGCTAGATCAAAGTCAACATATCCTTTTAGAGTAGAACTTGTTCGTACAAAACATAGTTTCTTTGATGTATTACCTCTTAAATATCAAAGAATCTATTTTACCGCATTCCAATGTTCCATTCCCATATTGCTCATATACCTGCTCACAACTCCCACTACATGTGCAATATCTAGCCTTGTCCATACCATTGCATACAACAAGCTATCAACTGCTAATGCATATGGTATCTTAGACATTTTATGTTCCTCCTCTTATGTATTTGGACACATCTCCTTAGTCAACTTAAAATGACTAGGCAAAGGTGTACTAACTAGTTTTGCATTCTGCATTTTAAACCTTTTCAACACCTTCTCTACATACTCACTTTGAGACAAATATTTTTTTGTTTGTCTTGTCTCGTGTGATCTTCATACCAAGGATTTGTTTGCTGCACCCAAACCCTTCATAGCAAATGAATTTAATATTTTTTGCTTAAGTTCATTAATATGTTGCATGTTATACCTGGAAACAAGCATGTCATCAACATAAAGCAATGGGATAATATAGATGTCATTATCCAATTTCTTAAAATAAACACAATAATCAAAATGACGTCTTTTGTAACCTTATTCAACCATAAAACTATCAAATTTCAAATACTATTGATGAGGTGCTTGCTTCAGGCCATACAAACTCTTCTTTAACTTGCACACGAATTCCTCCTTACCCTTGACCTCATATCCCTATGGTTGTTGCATGTGTATTTCCTCTTCCAAATCCCCATGGAGAAATGCAATTTTCACATCTAGTTGTTCAAGATGCAAGTCTTCTACAACCACAAGACTTAGAATAGTTCTAATAGAAGTCATCTTTACAATCAGGGAAAATATTTCATCAAAATCTATACCTTTTTTCTTTACAAAAACTTTTACCATGAGTTTGGCCTTATATCTTTTATTTTCTCCATCTTCTTCCTTCAACCTATAAACCCATTTATTTGGAAATTCTCTTTTACCTGTAGGAAATTGAACTATGTCCCAAGTCTTGTTCTACAGCAATGAATCCATTCCCTCTTTCATGCCTAGCTCCCACTTCTTTTTGGTATCTACATGTTAGAACACAACACTCTACTAAGAGGGGGGGTGAATCAATAGATACTAAAATATTGACCCTTTAAACCCTTGAGCAAACTGACTTTTAAAAATCTTAGTGTACAAATTAAAATATTATTAAAAAATATAAAAAATCACACAATCAAGCATCACATAACACACAATATACGTGGAAAACCCAAGATGGGAAAAACCATGACCTGAGAAACTACAGCTAGGAGCTACTATCCTAATCCAACCTCACAAATATGCTTTCTATTACAAATTTTAAGGGCTTCAACCATAAGGAGACACCTATCCCCTAAATTGAGCACCAAGTCAATTATCTGATGGCACCAACCTATTAGATTTATAATATGTAATATGATTACAATTTGTTCCTAAGGAACTCTAATCAATGTTACAACTTACTTTACAACTTCTCAACTATATGTTGCTATCACAACAACTCTCTTCATTGCTTTGCACCCCAATGGTTCAACTCTATTATCCTCCTTCTTGTTTAGTGCATTCTCGATCCACCTCAATGCACAACCATACACTTTTGTAGCTCTTATTTTTAATTTTTAGTATTCTATTTCAATTTGAGGAGCTCAGCATCTCTTCTACACCATACACACTTTTGCACCCTCAATCACTCAACTCAGACAACCTTCTCATTTGTTTTGAGTAGTGCTAATCAATGATTATTTCCTCAATATCTTTCACCATAGTCTAATTCTTTGTTAGGGTTTAGGATTTCTCTTCACCATCCTCTAGCTACATCGAACCACACAACATTGATTCCTCCAATGCAGAGAATTTTTTCATTCTCTTCCTACCAAACCCTAAGATCGGATATATAGTTAATACTTTCTTTTGAACCTTTGATCTGCTCTTGATCCCTATCTCTATGGAAATCTGTACTATCATTCTATGCATCAAATCACATTACACCTATCATTGAAATAGGTAAGCCAATTAATTTTCATCTCCATATCAGTTTGTAGGCAAAAACCTATTTACATGGAGTTAACCATTCA